>JACVTC010000090.1:362500-397500 GCA_016946835.1 Neocallimastix lanati (nom. inval.) | reverse complement strand
TCGACATAGAGATAAGATAGAGCATTCAAATATCCAATGGATAAAAGATTGATCATCTTTTCCACAGCAAGGGCAGAATTTAAGATAATCGTTAGAAACTCTACCATTTCTAATTGCAAAAGTGGTATTATATTTTCAACCTGCTCTTAATCTTAGGATCCTGTTAAAACCTAAACTTAAATGAGGGTATTCAAGACTGGACATGAATAGATTTCTAGTATTGTAAAGTATTGTAATTCGTACCTTTAATTCCTTGGAATTTACCAACATCGGACCAATAATATTCAATAACATCTTTGAATTTATTGATATTCTTTTTCGTAATTTTTTTGTAGAGCACCAGGGATTTTTTTCGAACAAGAATAACGTGGTATGGAAGGGATATGGTTTATGAGATCTTTAATGATACATTTTGAGTTTTTCCATTTATAAAAGTATTTTATATAAAGAGAAGTACAAAAGCCAGCAATTGGAAATACTTGAAGATCACGAGATAAGACATAAACGCTAACCGTTGAGTTCCTTTTGATATAACTCTTACATTTTTATTTCTTTTCAATGTTAAGATAATCTTCCTTGTTCGAAGAGGCAGAATTAATACACCAAAATAATGCAGTGTTAATTAAGGATTGTACATTCTTAGAATTGTTTTTGCTTGAACCTAAAAGTGAAGCAAAACATAATGTTTTGCTAATAATATATGATTGTATAATAGATCTTATAGATCTTTTAAATGTTGATTGAATTTTATTATTGAATAAAAGTTAGAGAAAGAAAACAAGGATTTTCTTTCTCTAACTTTTGAGGGTTTGAAGACATCTCTTTCCCAATAAAACTTCTTAATAATTGCGAAAACCAAACTATTCAGGTATAATAATTTTACGTTCAAAAATATACTTAAAATTCTAACAAAAATATTCACAGATAGAATCTCTAAGACCGACATTGATAAGAAAGACACCTCTATAATTATTATAATTAGAAAGATCACCTTTTTTTGAAATAAAAACAGATGTAGAGTTCAATCCATTAGAAAACGAACCATATTGACGAAATAACGAGAATTCATTATAATTTTCATTTTTATTTTAAATTTTTATATCATCAATTCATTGTCACAAAAACATTAAATAAAAATAATAATTACTACATGAGTTAAGATGATTAATTCAGGCTTTAATGGTTATGAATAAATAAATAAATAAATAAATAAATGAATGAATAAATAAATAAATAAAAACTTAAAGTAAAAATAATGAATATTAAAAAATAATACGTTTATCGTTTTATTTTTATTTTTTTATTTTTAAAATAACTTAAATGTGAAGTATTATTTATTTTTTATTTTTTTATTTTTCATATTTTGATTTTTTTAATATATGCACTTCTTTTCCTTTAAATTATTATCGTTTTCATCAACAATAATTTTTTTATATAAAAAACAAATACAAATGGATTTTAATATCAAGACATTACTCCCCTTTTTTTCTTTTTTTTTATTTCATTATTCATAGTATTTTAAAAAAAAGAGGATTTATTTTATTTAAATTTATGGGATGGACTGACAATTTGAATTTCAAAGCTTTTTTTTTTTATAAATTTTCTTTCGTATCTTTTTTATTTAATACGTTTAGCTCTGAAAAAAAATAGCATTTAAATTTCTTTAATCAATTCATTTAGAGCTTACTGCTTTGTGATCTATTAATTTATATTAATAAAATAAAATGAGAAAAATAAGTATTTATTAAAGAAAAAATTAATACATTCATTATTTTAAATAAAAATTATTCATATATTTGTTTAAATAGTTTGTTTATTATTATTATAGATATTTACTTTCTTTCACTGAAAATAGCTTGCATTTGAGCCCAGACAGCAGCTGGTGGTTGGGAAGCATCAACACCTCTCCAGATACCCTTCTTCTTGTAATATTCAGCAACTGGAACAGTCTATTTAAACATAATAAATTTTATAATATTAATATATTTAGTATTTATATATATAATCTTTTAATTATATAATTCTTATATTTTTTGGTAAACTATATTACTTGTTTGTGGTAGGCAACAAGACGCTTCTTTAAAGCGGCTTCGGTATCATCAGAACGTTGAATAAGTGGTTCTCCAGTGATATCATCCTTACCTTCAACCTTAGGTGGGTTGAAAATCTTGTGGTAGGAACGTCCACTAGCTGGGTGAACTAAACGGCCAGTAATTCTCTTGAAAAGAAGAGAATCATCAACAGTTAATTCAATAGCAGTATCTAACTTTTGATTTCTTTGTTCTAACATTTCATCTAACTTTTGTGCTTGAGCAACAGTACGTGGAAAACCTATTTTTATTTTAATTATTAATATTTTATAAAGCATTATTTAATTTTAAAATTTTAGTCATTTATTTTTTATATTAATTCAAACAAATCTATTTGATTGATAATAAATCAATATATATTTACCATCAAGAATGAAACCATTTCTGCAGGCCTTAGTGTCAAGATTTTCCTTAATAAGGTTAACAACAATTTCATCACTAACTAAACCACCAGCATCCATAATTTTCTTGGCTTCCATACCGATCGGAGTACCAGCCTTAACAGCAGCACGGAGCATATCACCAGTGGCAAGGTGACAAATACAGTAAGTATCCTTGACCTTTGGAGCTTGAGTACCCTTACCAGAACCTGGTGGACCTATTTTCCATTAAATTTCATTTTTTTTAAAATATATTAAAAAATTACATTTCCAATTATTATTCTGATTATTATTATTGTCTATTTTTATTTTTAATTTTAATAATTAAATATTGAATTTCAATTTTTAATTATTATTTTCTTTTATAAATATTGTATAAGATCATCTTTTTTTTATATGTTTAAATTTTATTTATTTATTTATTTAAACATTAACTATACAAAAAAGATTACTTTCAAAACAAAACTTTCTAATTAAACATTTTAAATAAATTATTTACCCATAATAACCATTCTAAGAGAGTTCTTTGATTGAGCGCAACCCATTTTAAATTACTTTTTTATTACTATATAAAAAACAATAAAATAAACGTAAGGAAAAAAGAAAAAAAACTAAAAAAATTTTCATTAACATTCTATATATTTTTTTTTATTTTTTTTTTTAAAATTCTTATAAAGTATAATATATTAACTAATATATAGATTAATTTTCAATAATATACAATAATATATTATAATATATTATAATATATTAATTTTAGTCCTAATAATTTAGTTTTAGATCATAATATAAAAAATTTTCTAATATAAAAAAATTAATATTTTTTTGCTTTTTACATTACGATCTAATGCAACCAATCACATTAAGAGAATTCTTAAAATTGTTAATACCACTAAAGAGATTGAAAATAAATTTAATATATATTAAGATATAAGTATAATAAATATTATAATATATTTAAAAATATATACAAAAATAATAATAAAAATATAAAATTATTAATTTATAATAATTTATTTTTTATGTATAAATAAATAAATAAATAAATAAATAAATAAATAAATAAATAAATAAATATATATATATATATATATAAATAATAATATATAAATAAGTAAATAAATAAATATATATATATAAATAAATTATAATATATAAATAAGTAAATAAATAAATATATATATATAAATAATTAATAATAAATAAATAAATAAATAAATAAATAATAATTATTATAGTAATAATAGTAATAATATTAATTATTAATAATATTAATAATAATGAATAATGAATAAATGGTATAATAATTTCTAATAATATGAATTTCAAATAAAAAAATATAAAAATATATAATCAAATTATTGTGCTTATTACTCAAGAAAAAAAAATAAATCTAATAAATAATAAATCAAAAATATTTATTTGCTAATACAAAACCAAATTAATGTACAAAAGAATTTATAATATATATTTAATATAATTTTATTATTTATTTTTTATAATTGTTTATTTTTTAATAATATTTTAATATTCGAAATCTATCCAATAATATTAGGAGATATTTTTGTGATTTTTTTTTTTTTTTTTATATATAGTAAAGCTTTGAACAACATATAATTCACTAAGGGTTTTATGTAAGTTATATGTATATTTGGATATAATAAATAAAAGAGTATATACAATAATATTTTATTTTCTTATTATTTATTTATTTTTTATAATAATAAATTTTAAAATATAAAATATATGTTTTATGTTTATTTTATAAAAATAATTATTTAATTTAATTAATAAAATATAATTTCAATGCATTAAATATATTCAGTAATCTTATAATAAATAATTATATAATTAAAAATAAAAAATATGAAATGTTTGAAAATAAAAATTTAAATATGTTAATTTAAAATATTTAGTTTTTTATATATTTGAAAAGATAATTTATAATATACTTTTTAGAAATGAGTTTATTGGAAATTTCATTATCAAAAGAGATAATTTCGGATCATTTTGGTCCAATAGTAGAGGTAATAAAATATTTTAACTTATTAAATTGAATATAAAATTTCATTAAACTTAAACTTAATTTCTTATTTCCTTTTTAAATATATATAAATATAATTAAATTTATTTGTAATTATATATATGTTTTAATATAAAATATGATATATTATATTAACAGAAAGTGTGTACAGCACTCATATCGAAAGGTCGATTATTAATTAGTCAACTTATAAATTATACAAAATTAACAAGACTTCAAGTAGAAAAAGCTTTATTTATTTTAATTCAACAAAATATAGTGAAATATGCAGAGAAACCAAGAACACAATTAAATTATTATTCTGTAGATATAAATGAAGTATTAATGAGAATTCATTTTCCAATATTTATTCAAGCAATTAAAGAAATTTTTGGAGCTGATGTACATTGAATTTTTATTTTTAAAAGTTAAAATTTATTAATATTATTAGACTTATAATAATAATAATAATAATATTAAATTTTTTTTATTTATATTTTTTAAACAATAATATATTATTAAAAAAAAAAAAAAAGGGTGAAGAAATTGCAAAATTACTATTATTACATGGAAGATTATCATTAACTTCACTTTTAACATATGTTGAAGGTAGCATGGAATTTTTTTGGAATTTTTTATTTAGAAATGAAGAATATATAACGAATTTCAATTAATTATGAAAATTTTATTAATACAAACTATATTGTAATTAACATATATAGATACTGATTCAATAAAAAATACTTTCTGTAGTATGGTTGCTACAGGTTTTATTATTGCAGTTAGACCAGAAGATTCAGTATCAATGGTTGATAAATTATTAACAGAAGAAGATATTGAAGTTTCTAAATTAGGTGCTTCTTTAAAAGCCAATGATGTTAGTAGAATTCGTGTTTCATTAGCTGTTAGAGCTGAAAATGAATATGATAATAATGTAGCTACTGGAATGGTAAAGAAATAATAATTCATAAAAGTATTATATATTTTAAATATAATAAGGAAATATATATTATAAATTTTTGTCTACAATTAATCCTTTAACATAATTACAATTATTTTTTTTATAATAGAAAAGAAAAGCAATTTCAAATTATGATGATTATCCATCAAAGGTAAATAATATAAAATTTATATTTATAATAAATAAATATATTAATAAATAAATAAATAAATAAATAAGAAATTAACAAATATGTTAATATATATATATATTAATATTAATATTAATAATATTATTATATAATATTATTATTTTTTAAAAAAAAATGAAAAATATAAAGAGTGTCTATAATTCAATTAATGATATTGATGTAAATAAGATTTAAATATATAAATAATATCGTATAGGCAAAACTAGCCATGTTAGTAATTTATTAATTTTTTATGTTTTATAGGAAAATATAATATCAAGATTAAATTATAATAAATTACTAGTTCATTGCAGAAATGAGGTAAATATATAAGTACAAATAATAATTATATTAGAGATCAGATTATTATTATTATTATTATATATTTATAGAGTATTAACCAATATTTCATTTACTAATTAATAAAAGTGTGTCATTAATTTAGTTAAGGAAAGATTAACACCTTCGGCAGCTGAATTAATGAAAGAAATTTTAAAAATTTATACTGAAGAATTTAATGATTGTAAAAGAAATTCAGTTGCAGGTATAATAAACTTTTACTGTTTTTATTTTAAAAATTTATTAAAAGATTTTATTAAAGAATATAATAATAATAATTATGAAGATTATTATATGGATATACAACGCTATAACATTACTTATAATATAATTGTATACGATAATTTATTATTTTTAGAAAATTTCAATTAAATCTATATTTATTTTTTATTAATATATATATATAATTATAAATATTAAATCAATAATTTTTAAAGGTCCATTCTCATCTGCACAGTTATCATATAAAATTCGAGATATAAAATTAAAAATTGATTATTCAAAAGGTGGTGGTAATAAAAATCCAATTGTTGATTATTTAGAAACATATAGATTAGATTCAGTTAAATTTTTAACAAAAGATGTTGAAAGAGGAAATGGAGACTACTATTTAAATATCCTTTTATGTTACTTTATTGTTATTATATAATATTTTATTATTTAATTTCCTTAACTTTTTTTTTTTTTTTTTTTTTTTTTTTTTTTTTTTTTTTATTTTTTATTGTTTATTTTTATTCTAATGAATACATTTCAAGCAAATTAATAATCATATGAAGATTGATTTAATCGGAAATGCTATTAAAGAAAAATATGGTAGTAATAGTATGAGACTTTGGAAAATTTTGTTAGATAAAGGAAAATTTGATGAAAAACAGGTAATTATAATGATTATTTTTAATAAGTTATAGTTTTTTTTAAGATATGATTTTTTTTTTTTTAATTTCTTATTATTATTAATATATATAAATATTAAAAGATAGCTAAAGTTGCATTAGTATCACATGTTGAAGCTCGTAAATGTCTTTTTGAATTATTAAACGCTGGATATACATATATACAAGTAATATACATATTTACAATTTTTTATTTTATTAAATTTAATTCTTACCAATATCTTGTTATTTTTTTTTTTTATTTTTTTTTTTGAATTAATTTTATTCATACAATAGGAAATTCCAAAAACCATAGATAGAAATACTATGAGATCAACTTTCTTATGGTATACAGATATGAATAAAGCTGAAGAACAATTAATAAGTGAATGTTACAAAGTTTTAATTAATTTAAAAAAAAGAAGAAAGATAGAAATTGAAAAGTTAAGCAAATTAATTGAAAAATCAGAGAGAGATGATGTAAAAAAGGATAAAAGTTTATTAAGCGAAGCAGAAATATACGCTTTAGAAGAATTAAAGAAAATTCTTAATAGAATTGATATATCAGAAGTTGGCATTGGAAAAATGCTTTTAATATTGAAGGAATTTTAATTATAATAATAATAATAATAATATAAATATTATTTATTTTTAGTATCATATAATACTTTAATATAGTTTTCAAATTAATAGACTCAAACAATAGATAAATCTATTTATTTATTTATAATTTATTTTTATCATATATATTTACTGATTATTTATTTTATTATTTTTTTCAATTTTATATTTTTATATTTAAGTTTTACACAAATACATTTAACTTTACAATAAAACAATATTATAAATATAAAGATATATATTTATTTTATAAAATTTTAAATTATTAGTTTAAATAAATGTATGTTTTTTTTTTTTTTTTATCTAAAATCTATATTACTTTGTTTATAATTAATAAAAAAGAGTATAGCCATTTTTGAAATTGTTTGAAAGGATAATTTTAAATTTACATATATATATTATTTTATTTTTGAAATTTTTATTTCATTTTATTTTTTTCTTTATAATTGAATTATATAGTATCTTTTTTGATGATATTTAATTAATTTTATATAATTTATTAATATTTTAATTATTTATTTTAAAATTTCTTTGTCTTTATATGTGATATTGAATGATTTTTTAATTAAACCACCGTCATAACGTGGTGATAGGTAATCACTTGGACCTGGGAGTTTATTATCTTTATTATAACTAAATCTTTCAGACTAGAATTTTTTAATATATATATATATATATTAATATTTAAATAAAAAAATAAAGAAAAAAAAATTTTTTTTTTGTAAAATTTTATTTTTATAATTATTATAAATTTATTACTTTTCCCATAAATGACTCATCATTTACAGGGGCATGGAAATTTTTCTTGTTAGGTAAGGATGGATTATACAAGCCTGGCGGTAGACGATTATTATCTTTTATTTTATTATTTTTATTATTTTATTTTAGTTAACCGTAAATCAGCATTAAAAATTTAATAATAAATACATATTTAATCTTACTTATATTAAGTTTAAACCTTTCCTTTAATGTTAAACCAAGTTTGCCATGTGATTTTACCATATCATATGCTTGACTTGAGTCATAACTACCAGGCGCAGGGTTTTCTTTATTACATTATATAATAATATTTATTAATATCATACAAAATAATAAAATAAATATTATCAATATATATGTATTTATATATTATATATATATTTTTTATTTTATTTTTTTTTTTTTTTTTTTTTTATTTCATATTATATATTATATATATATATAAATATATATTTATTTATTTTACTTAATATTACCATTTTCACCATATTTGGCAAACCTATCATGTTGAGATCCGAAACCAACTTTAACTACTTCATCAGTGTTATATGCATTTTTAACCGCTTTCGTTTGTTTATTGTCATTTATTTTGGTTAAATCATTTGCATTTTGATTAACTATTATTCCCGATTTAATTTTATTATTATCATCCGGTATAGACTTTTCATTTACTGATGTTAAAGTTTTATCAAAACTATCGCCGACATAGTTATATTGACCTGGTCCAGGACATGGTGACTAAATTTTTAAAATTTCAATGTTAATTATATAAAAAAAAATTTTTTTTTTCTAATTATATATATTAATATTATATGCATATTTACTATTTTAGTTGTAGGGAATCTTTTTGAAGTTGTACCAAAACCATATGTTTTCGTAGATGGTACATTGTGGTGTATTTTAGGATCAAAATCAAATTTCTTTTATTAATGGATATTTAAAATAATTTTTAATATAACAAGTCAAAAAGAAAAGTATTAATCATAATTTTTTTAATGAAAATTATAATTAATTATCCTTAATTATTTTAAAATTAATATATATATTAAAAGTACATTACAATATTATATTGTCCAGGGCCCGGTATGACCTGCTTTTCATGATCTTCTTTAAATCTACCATCTTTTGAAAGAGAACTTTTTCCCTTTGAATTTGCTTTATATAAATAGTCGTTTTCAGAAAAGTCATGTTCTACATTGTATGCACCCGGTCCCGGTGCACAATTATCTCTTGTATTTTTCTGTACATTACTAAGTGATTTAACTGTACCGAATCTATCTTCTTTTCCACCTATTTTTTAAAAATATAATTTTTATTTATTTATTTATTTATATTATATTTTATTATTATTGTTATATTTTATTTTATTATTATAAATATATATAATATATTTATATGTTTTTTTAATAATTAATTTGTAAATAAATTAGGTAATAATATTATTATATTATTTTATAATATCTTAATTTACCAAAGAAAAATAAGTCCTTTTTTTTTGAAGAAGTCTTTGATGAGGCTACTTCAACTTTATAAGCACCAGGTCCAGGTATATTCTTTTTTTTTTTTTTTTTTTTTTTTTAAACAAAATTAAATAAATTATTTAATACGTTCTAAAATAACTAATAATTATTTTTATTTACATTTTTATTATATTTATTTTTTAGTTTTTATTTTTATTTTTTTTATTTTTATTTTTTTTTAAAAATTTACCCTTTTAATTTCCTGTTTATAAATAGCTTCACTAAATCTTACGTTGGGGGCATATTTCATTAATGCAGAAGCTTTATTTCTCTTTTTAATTCCGTATGATTCAATATTTTTTGTTAAATTATATTTTCCTGGTCCAGGTATATCTTTATTAATTTTAAATGCTTCTCTTTCTTTTACTCCATTGCCAAATGTGTAACCACCTCTATATACATTATTACTTTGTATTGTAGTATTTTTTATGTCATAGTATGCAGGACCAAGCTATAAAACAAATGTTAATTTACAAATATTTAATTATTAAATTAATTTATTAATTTATATTGTCATTATTTTTAATAATATTATTAAATCATATTTAAATCATATAAATATTTTATATAAAACCAATAATTTACAGTTTCATCCGTTGGTGGAGGTTTTCTTGGTTCTATATCACCATCTTTGATTAAAATATTATATATTGAAAAAAAAAAAAAATTGAATATTAATAATTAATAAATAGATAAATATATTAAAGTTTAGCAACTAATATAATAAATAAAACAGTAATTTTATGATATTGAACCTTTATTTTCAATAAATCCATATGTTAAATTTTTATATGGAATACTAGGAGTTACGAACTTTCTTTTCCATACAAGATTACATTTTTCTATATTTTCTTTCTTTAATTCATTTTTTTTACTTGGATTATTTTTTGTTGAAATATTATTTTTAATTATCATATTTCCATCATCACTATCTTCATCTAAATCTATTGTTGAATTAAGAGTTTTTTCTTTGAAATTGAAATTTTTCATTTTTGTAGTATTATTTTCTTCATTATCTTTAATCATTTCTGATATAGGTATATAGTCAATTTTAGGTGTATATCCATAACCCATATTTGAATTCATTGCTAAATGTCCAATTTTTGGACCAGATTTTTCAATCTTTTTTAATTATTATATATAATTATATAATTAATTGTTTAATATTAGTATTCTATTCAGATATTTATAATGAATATACGTATATTCAAATATTTTTTTTTATTTTAACAATAATTACTTCATTTCCTATTTTTTGTCTTATGTTATACGTTGCAGGTCCAGGTGATATATTTTTTGGATTTTTAAATCGACAACTTCTACCAAATGGAACAATTCTACCTGTTTTATTTATCGGTATAGGTGCTGTATTGTATTCATTTGGTGATGGATTATTTACCCCTGATTCATTAAATAATGTTATTCTAGGTTGAAGTGAACTAAATGGTGCAAACCTTTTATTTTATTTTATTTTATTTTTATTTTTATTTTTTTTTTTTTTTTCAAATTAATATATATGAAAATTTAAAAGAAAAATCAATGATTTTTAAATTTATATCATTATTTCTAATATACATATATATACCCTTGAGTTTTTGAATTTTCAAATTCTTCTGTTTTTTGATATGAAGTCGGTCCAATATTAGGATTGTCACTTGTGACGAAGTTTATTACTCTTTCTGACCTCGAATACATTTACTAATTATACATTAACTGCACTTTTTTTTCTTTTTTTGTTTTTATTTTTTTTTTATAAATTTTTATTATGATTATTATTATATTATAATTTAATTATGTATATATATATATATATTTTTTTTTTTTTTTTTTTTTTTTTCAATATATTGTAATTATAAGATTATAAAAAAATATATATATATTTATAAAATAAATTTATATATAAATTTATATATATATATACTTTTTTTGAATAAATATATTTATTAAACTTTTTATATAAATGAATTAAAAATGGAAAATAGTTGGATACATAATAAAAAGAAAAAAAACGGAAATTTATATTTTTTAATAAAATATTAAATTTTAAAATTTGATAAAATAAATCTTGTATATATTTGATCAAAAAAGTTTATATATATATATATAAATAAAAAATTCTAAATAGTAAAATTCTAAAAATTCCAATAAGATAAAAAAATTTTTTTGGCGTAATTTAATTTAAACTTAATGAATATAGAGAATAATTTTTTTTTTCTTTTTTTTTATATTTATATATATTAAATATTTATTTTATTTTATTATTATTATTATTTCAATTAAAAAATAGTTTAATTTTCTTTTTCTTACTAATTAATTAATTAATTAATTAATTTATTTATTTATCCATTTATTTAATTATTTAATTATTATTTTATTATTAAATTTTATTATTTTATTTTATTAAAACATTTTATTATTATTTTGTTTAATTATATTTAATTGTATTAAATTTTATTTTGCTTTATACTTATTTTGTATAATTTTATTTTTGTAATCTATCAAATAATTGTAAAAATCTATTCTAATAAATTACATTTACAATTACAATTTGATACTGGACATTCATCATGATTTTCAAACCATTCCATCATATGAATAGCATGACCACCATGGAAACAAGATTGACACCATGTAAACCAGTAATTAAAACTGTTTTGAGGATCTTTTATTATTTATTTTGTTTATTTAATTATTTAATATATATATTATTATTATTAATTATTTTTATATTTTATATAATAATATTTATATTATAAATAAATATAGTAATATTATTATATTACCTTCATTTTCACTGATATTTGTATGATTTCCTTTTCTTTGATTTTGGAGTGTATCGATAGGTGTTCCCATCAACAACATACATAATGAACAACGAGGTAATGCTTTTCTACAATTTGGACATGCAGATGACTACCATTATTAAATTAAATATTTATAAAAAAATTTTTTTTTTTATTTGTTTAGTTTATATTACTTTAATTATTATTATAATTTAAATAAACATACTTTATATTGATTTGGTGTGTTTGTTGCTCCTGAAGCACCTGCTGCACTTTGAGCAGCAGAAGCTAGAACATTTGGATTTCCTGATACATTATTTGGTCCATTTGTTTTGGATGAATTTAATAAATTATGTGTTATTGATTGATTACAAAAATTACATCTGACATATATTTGTGATGGTATTGGTATAGAGGATAAATTTGAATTATTTGAATTATTATTTGATTGATTACTTATAGCCAATTTATTGTTCATTTGATTAGAAAGTTCATCACTAATACTGTCTGCAATCTTTCTACGTGCTATATCAAAATAGACTCTAATATGGAATAATTGCCAACGGTCAAGTAATAAACGATAGCTATATTATAAAAAAAAAAAAAGTTAAATATACAAAAAATGTTACTACTATTTTAATTAATACATTGATATTGATCCAATTAAAATATTTATTTAAATTTTATTTTTTTTTACTTTTCGACCCATTCTGTAACTTTATTATTATTAAATACTTTTGGAACAACTTGACTTAAAACCAGACAGGTTGTTTGTATATCCCCTGTTTTATTAATATATTGCTCAAAAAGTTCAATGCCTAATGGTGTTAAACCAGTTAATAATAAACCCTCTAAATTACCATTATTTATTGAAAATGATGCAATATCTTTTAAATAATTATCTAACTATAAATAAAAGTTTAAATTTACAATAATATTAATTAATTAATTAATTAATAAAATAAATAAATAAATAAATAAATAAATGATTTATAAAATAGTTATAAAACTATAAATATAAATATAAACATACATCATTATCATTTAAGAATCTTAATGCTATTGATACACGATCACCTAAACTTATTCCTGGTTCATTTAATATAATATTCCAAGAATCTTTTTCATTTCCTGTTGGGTTTGATAAAAGTCTAAATATAGATCTTAAATATGGATCAACTAAATCAAAACTTAGTGACTTACATAATTCTTTCCAAACATTATTATTATTGTTATTAATATTGGTAAAACCAGCTAATGCAGTTGCTACTAATTTATGATTTTCATAATTACTAGAATTTAATGCTTTAATTGCTCTTTCTAAACTGGATAAATGGAATATAGCCCATCCGGCTGCTTTTTCGAATTCACCAACTCTTTCCAAACTAATTAAATTTCAGAAAAACAATATATATATATATATATTTATAAATATTTATAAATATAGATATATAATGAATAATAACATTCTTTTATTTAAATTTTTTTTTTATTATATTTTATTTATTTTATTTTATTTTATTTTATTTTATTTTATTTTATTTTATTTTATTTTATTTTATTTTATTTTATTTTATTTTATTTTATTTTATTTTATTTTATTTTATTTTATTTTATTTTATTTTATTTTATTTTATTTTATTTTATTTTATTTTATTTTATTTTATTTTATTTTATTTTATTTTATTTTATTTTATTTTATTTTATTTTATTTTATTTTATTTTATTTTATTTTATTTTATTTTATTTTATTTTATTCAATCTGTAATTTATATTTAATATTCTACTATTTATTTTATTTATTTATTTTATTTTATTTTATTTATTTATTTTATTTTATTTTATTTTATTTTATTTATTTATTTTATTTTATTTTATTTTATTTTATTTTATTTTATTTATTTATTTATTTATTTTATTTTATTTTATTTTATTTTATTTTATTTTATTTTATTTTATTTTATTTTATTTTATTTTATTTTATTTTATTTTATTTATTTTATTTTATTTTATTTTATTTTATTTTATTTTATTTTATTTTATTTTATTTTATTTTATTTTATTTTATTTTATTTTATTTTATTTTATTTTATTTTATTTTATTTTATTTATTTTATTTTATTTTATTTATTTTATTTTATTTTATTTTATTTTATTTTATTTTATTTTATTTTATTTTATTTTATTTTATTTTATTTTATTTATTTATTTTATTTTATTTTATTTTATTTTATTTTATTTATTTTATTTTATTTTATTTTATTTTATTTTATTTTATTTTATTTTATTTTATTTTATTTTATTTTATTTTATTTTATTTTATTTTATTTTATTTTATTTTATTTTATTTTATTTTATTTTATTTTATTCAATCTGTACTTTATATTTAATATTCTACTATTTATTTTATTTTATTTTATTTTATTTTATTTTATTTTATTTTATTTTATTTTATTTTATTTTATTTTATTTTATTTTATTTTATTTTATTTTATTTTATTCAATCTGTACTTTATATTTAATATTCTACTATTTATTTTATTTTATTTTATTCAATCTGTACTTTATATTTAATATTCTACTATTTATTTTATTTTATTTTATTTTATTCAATCTGTTCTTTATATTTAATACTCTACTATTTATTTTATTTAATTTTATTTTAATTTATTCAATCTGTACTTTATATTTAATATTCTACTATTTATTTTAATTTATTTTATTTTATTTTATTTTATTTTATTCTATTTATTATTATTATTTTTATTTTATTTTCTTTTTACCTTTGAATGGCCAATTCCACTTCTGACTGATCATTTCTTAAATCCCAGCCACAAAGATTAAGGGCTAATTCACGTTCTGGACTGTAATATATTGGGAATGGAAGATCTGAATTTTGATATAACTGTATAATTCTTTGCTGTTGCTGTTGTTCATTCAATAAATAATTTGTTGAGTTATTTGTATTTTGATCAACCGTTATATTCTGCATTGAGTTTTGATTATATGGTCTACCTTGTGGTGTTGGAACATTTTCATCATATTCATTTCTTCCAGTTAAGCTTGGGGAATAGTTTTGATATAAATAATTTTGATTTAATTCACTATTTCCTCCACTTAATCTATATAAATGTTTTTTCTCTTGTTCAGACATTTCTTGTTCATTATATTGTCTATTTTCTGGATTTATATGAATATTTTTTTTATCTGAATAATTTTCATTTTTATTAATATTTTGGGACACAGCATTTGCATATGATTTACTCATTCTTCTTTTTGATATTTCATTTTTTTGACTTATATTTAATTTTTGACTTGGTTCTAATATTAATAAACATAAAAATAAATAAGATAAATTGATATTAAATAAATAATAAAATAAAATAAAATAAAAAAAAAAAAAAAATATAAAAATAATATGAAAAAAAAAATATAAAAAATAACAAAAATAAATAATTATAATTAATAATTTGTTATAAATCATAATTATATTTTTATTTATTTATATATACTTTTGCTTTCATTAATAATAGATAAAATTCCCATCAATGCATAGTTTTTTCCATTTAATAATGTTTTTCCTTCATGTGAAAGATTTCTTATTTCTAAAATTAAATTATAAATAAATAAATTTACAAGTATAACAAATAAAATATTATAATTTTGTCTTTGAATACATACCATTTAGCCATGACCATAATTCAACTAATTCATTAGTTAAACCTGGTATATTTAAATTTTTAGTAATCTAATAAAAAAATAAATTTTCATTTAATTATTTAATATTTAATTTTTACATCATTTATATTATATGATTTTAATAAAATATTTTTATTATTACATCCATCGAATAACCAGCAATAGCTCTTTCACGCATTATTACTGATATATCATTCTGCATTAATTGTAATGGAGGTATAGCATTTGGTGATATCTTCATATTATTTGGTTGATTTAACAGATTATTTATATGATTATTCACCTTTTTAAAATTGTTATCATTTAAATCTGGCTTTGATGTTGTATCATACATTGTTAGAGAATGTGTATTTGAACAGGTTAAACCTCCTAATGGATGCCATGTCATTTTAAATGGTTCATTAAAATCTAATACTTCAATAATTGAATCTTTAACAACCGCAATTACACGTTGAGAACAGGATGCTGAATTTGAAGAAGTTGGTATCCATGCAAATGTCGTAATAGCTCCTGAACTAATGGATTTTACTATTATATTATAAATATTTTAATTTAGTATTTATTTAATTAATATAATATTTATATCTATAAAAATAATATACCTTGTCTCATTTTCCATACTATTGGTATATTTGAACATTCTTGTTTTGAATTAGATTTTCCTACAATCACATTATTTGAATTATTATTACTATTTAAATTATTATTACTATATTTAATATATTCATTATTATTATTATTCTGATTATTATTTGAAGCTTTTGAATCTAATATTATTTCTGTATTTTTATTATTAACAGTAACTTTATATATTGAATTATTGTCTAATTCAGTTGTATTATTTGTAATTTCATTTATATTTTGTGTTGCATCGATATTATTATTTACTGTGATTCCAGAATTATTAAACTTAAACGATTGCGTATTTAAATTTAATGATCCGGTTCCTTTTGTTATTCCTTCTTGAATGTTCCATAAATTTAAATATTGTGAATTATTACCACATGCGGCAAGAAAACCTGAACGTATTGGAGACCACAGAATTTGTGATATACCTTGTTTATATTCACTATTAATACTAATTAAGTATGATTTAGTTAAAAATTAATAACTTTAAAATATTTCTAAATTATATTAAAATTAAATTTATAAATAATAATAGAAAAGGATATAGCATCATTGTTATGACTAATATATCTAATATCCCAAATTTTAATTATTCCATCATCTCCAAAACTAGCAATTCGATTATGATTAAAGGGATCAACACATACACCATTTATAGATTTTGTTGAGATAACAATACTTGGGGCATTACTTCCATTACCTTTTATTTATTTAATTTTATTTAATTAAGATTAATTAAATTTCAATACTTTGTTGTATGACGCGATTTAAAACAATTTAATTTTATTTTAGAAATATTATAAATTTTTATTAGATCTTTACTTTTAACGTCATAAATTCTTATATATTTCATAGCCATACCAGCAGCAATTTTTGGTGAACCACTTGGGAACCATGCTGCTGATTGTACTGCTTCCGACGAACCATATAATGCTAATGGACTTGGGCTGTATATTTTTAATTTAATTAAATATATATTAGCAAATTTATATATATAATACTAATAAAATAATAAATGTATAATTACTTTTGCATATTATATGATTTTAGAGGCATCATAGAGTTGGGTTCATGATACAATGCTTAATATAAAAAAATATTTTAATAAATTTCTTTTTTTTTTTTTTTTTAATATTTATATAAAATAAATGTTACAATTATCTTTTTCAGCTATAACTTGTGGTGAAGCAGTCGAATTATTGTAAATTGGGTTTATTCCACTGACAGGTTGATTTTTAAATCCGATATTGCGAACTTGCTGCTGAATTGAAATTTGCTGATTACCCATTCCAGCACCATAAGCATTATTTATATTTAAATGAGGATTGAAATTTGAATTATTATTATATTGAAATGGAGGATTTTTAAAATCTTGTAGATTATCATATGGATTATTAATTGGTGGTATAATATTTCCGTTCATATTATTTTTATCGAAATTTAATCTATCATTATTTTGAGGTCCGTTATTTCCATTAATATTAGGCATATTATTATACATATTATTCATTTGATTGTTTGATTTAAATTCATCCATTCGAATATCCATATTAGGATTTGAAAATTTACTTCTTCTTAATTGTGTTTCAACATCCCATATATAAAGACATGGATCATTACGTACTTTATCTAAACCTGCTGCTAATAAATTTGTATTTACTGGACAAAATGCTACAATATTACAGGCTCTACTATGAGTTGGTTGAAATTCACCAATAATTTTTCCAGAATTTCCAGAAGAACTTGGAAAATATGCTGAATTTGGTACTGTATTATGAAGTGATGATAATGAGAATCCATTAAGTCTAATAAGTAAAGTTCTACCTGTTGTTTGACCTACAGCAATAACATTTTGATATTCTGGATCTGGGGACCAGGTAAAACACTTTATATTAAAGTAAAATATTATTAATTATTTTAAAATTATATACAAATTTGTTACTTGTACATCACGATAAAAATTTAAATATATACCTTATTAATTAATTGATTATCTGAATTAATAGCAACTAATTGACATTGTGGAATTCCATCAATAGACTATTATTATTTTAATAAATATTAAAATAACATATATTGAGGATATTATTTAAATTATTAAAAAAAAATTTTTTTAAATTTGAAATTTTATTTAATAAATTATTTTATTCTTCTATGTATACTTACTGAAGAATAGTAATCATAAAGTTTGAGATCTGGAACACCTACTAAAAATTGAGAAATGTTTTTATGTGGTGACCATAAAATTCTTTTAGCACGTTGTTGGCTCATTTTACATTAATTTTATATTTGATATTGATTATAAAAATAAAAAAGTAATTTTTTTAAAATATTTATTTTTTAAAATATTTATTTTATTTTATTTTATTCTATTCTATTTTATTTTATTTTACTTTACTTTATTATTTATCTTTCATTTTTTAAAAAATTATGTTAATTTAATTTATATTCATTATTTTATTTTTTATTAATCTTCTTAATTATTTAATTTATTCTAGTTTCGAATTATATAGATTATTATTTAAAATTCAAAAACTAAATTCATTTTTCAATTAGTTCCTTTATATACTTAATGTAATGATTAATGTTTATTTAAGAATATATAAATTATTTATATATTATAAATATTTTTTTTTTATTATTTTTTATTTTTTTCACTTTCTTTATAAAATATTTTTTCACTTTCTTTTCGTTTTGCTTTCTTTTAAATATTTAATATTGTTTATTTTTGTAATAAAAAATAACCTTTATTTATTCATAAATAAAATTTTTACTTGCATTACTGCAGTATTGGAAGCTTATAATTATATAAAAGATTTTTATTTAATTAAATCTTATAAATGTAAAATACAATTTAATATATATTTTTTAATTAATATAATATTATTATCTATATATAATATGTATATATATATTTATTATATTTTGATTTATTAAAATCATAATTTATAAAAAAATTTAGTACAATCTTTTTTTTATTAATATATTTTATTTTTCTATATTTTATTTTTTATCTTTGATATTTGAACATTTAAAAATTAATTTCATTAATTTTAGATAATTAAAATTTAATAGACTAACAGTAAATAATTATTTAAATCCATTCTTAATATCAAAAAATAAATATCAATCATCAAATAACAATTTATTAAATATTAAACTTTTTATTAATGGTATAATAATTTTTAATTGAAAAATAAGAAAAGATTACCAAAATGGTACATTCAAATATATAAGAAATTTTAATTTTAATTAATTATTCAAAAAATAATATTTTAAAAATATTTATTATTAAGCAATTTAATTATGTTTAAAATTTTTGACAATAATTTGTTGATTAAATATTAAATTATTTTATAATGGAATTTATTATATGTATTTAATTCATTTTTATCTTTAATTAAATTAAGATGCTTGAAGGAAAGTTATTCCATAAGCGTGTTCAAACGCTAATTAATTATTGGAAGGTAATTTAATATAATATATTATTATTGAAATTTATAAAATTTTAATATTTTCTTCAATCTAGTAATTTGAATTTTTAAAAATTTATTTTAAAATTACATTATTAAAAGTATAATAATATATTGATTTTTATTTAATTAATTTTAAATATTATAAAATATTTTTTTTTTTTTAAAAAAAAAAAAAAAAAAAAAAAATAGAATAATCAAGAAGAATTCGGAAATGCTGATTCATTGTTATTTGTTACCGGGACATCTGATGATGAAATTAGCTATCAAAAGACCATTTCATTACAAGTATATTATAAACATAAAAAATATTAATAATGATTATAATTATAATTAAGATATTAAACAAATTTATATATTTTAATATAATTTTTATATACATTTAAATATATATATACAAATAAAATCTAATAAAATCTAATAAAATCTAATAAAATCTAATAAAATCTAATAAAATCTAATAAAATCTAATAAAATCTAATAAAATCTAATAAAATCTAATAAAATTTAATAAAATTTAATAAAATTTAATAAAATTTAATAAAATTTAATAAAATTTAATAAAATTTCAAATTGAAGATTTGGCTCTTAGGATATGAATTTCCAGAAACATTAGTATTAATTACAATGGATAAAGTATATTTTGTTACAAGTCAAAAGAAAGGTATTATTTATATAATCATTTAGTTTTTTGTGATCTTATTAAAAGCAAAAATTCGAAAATGTTAATTTAATCTTTAATTTAAATGAATAAAGGAAAAATATTGGAAACATTAGATATAAAATCAGATAAACAAATTCCATTTGAAGTTTTCAAGCGTACAAAAGATAGTGCATATAATGCCGAGCAATTCAAAAAATTATTGGAATGCATAGCAAAAAGCCAAAATGGAGTAAATATTATTTAGTATAAATTTATAAATATATAGGAAAATATATATTAAGCAATAAATTAAAATTTTTAATAGAAAACCGTTGGTATAATTCAAAAAGATAATTTTGAAGGAAAATTTATTAAAGAATGGAAAGAAGCATTAGAATCATATCCAACAAAATTTGAATTTACAGATATTGCTGTTGGATTATCATCAGCTATGGCTCCAAAGGATGAAGAGGAAATTGTAATTTATAATCATAATATATTTCCATAAGTTAAAATAAATTATTTTTAATATAAGTAATTAATATCAAATACTAAATATTATGATGAATAATTTTATACAGAGAAATATAAAAATGGCTGCTAAATTAACCTCAATTATGATGAAAAATTATTTTACTGAAGAAATGACATCCATTATTGATGAAGAAAAACAAATTAAACACGAAAAATTTACAGAAAATGTTGAAAATGCATTGGATGAATCAATGAGATCTAAACTTAAATTCCCATCAGATGTATGAATACAATACATAGATTATTATTAATTAAATTAAGTAATAATGTTTTTATTTTTATTTTATTTTAATAGGCATCAATTGATTTGGCTGATTGGTGTTATCCCCCAATTATTCAAAGTGGGGGTGTTTATGATTTAAAACCAAGTGCTGTTTCAAATAATGATTACCTTCATGCTGATACAATTATTTGTTCACTTGGTGTTCGTTATAAATCTTATTGTACAAATATATCAAGAACATTTTTAATTGATCCTAAGAAAGTAATATTATAAATTAGTAATTTTTAAAGACATTTGATTGGTATGCAATATTTAATACCTTAATATGTATATATATTTATACATTTCTTTTTTTAAATATAATTTTTAAATATATTAAAGTCAAAAGAAAAAAATTACATATTTTTAGTTCAACTTCAAAATTATTTAATTGATCATATAAGGGATGGTATTATTTGTAAAGATTTATATCAATTAGCAAAAAGTTATATTCAAAAGAAAAGACCAGATCTTGATAAATATTTCCTTAAAAATATTGGTTTTGTGGTAATGTTTTTAATAAATTTTTAATTAATTATTAAAAAAATAAAAAGTATTAATTGTGAACATTTATTATAACTTTTATAACAATGGTATTTATTATTAATTAAATACAATAAAGACTGGTATTGAATTTAGAGAATCAGCATATATTATTAAAAATAAAAATACTCGTGAATTAAAAGCTGGTATGATAATCAATTTAGTTTTAGGTTTACATAATATAGAGGATCCAACTGCAACAAATGAAAAAAATAAAGTGTAAATATAATAATAATAAAATATGTATTATAATCAATTGAAAAGTAATTGTATTAATTAAATATATATATATACATAATAAAATAAAATAAAATAAAATCAGGTATTCTTTACTTTTATCAGATACTATCAGAATTACCCATGATATGGCAGTAGTATTAACTGATGCCAAGAAAGATTTTGCAGAAATCTCATTCTTCTTCCAAGTAAACTATTTACATTAAAACTTAGATTTTGATATTGGAATAATAAATAGAATAAATAAATTAACACAATAAATTATTAATTAATATATTTAAAAGACAGATGAACCACAAGATAAGAAAGAAGTAAAAGTTACCAAAGATTCTAGAAGTTCTAGAGATGTATCACCAAAAGTGAAAACGGCAATTATTTCAGCAAAAACAAGAGGAGAAGAAAATGTAAATAATTTCATATGTTCAATATATATTATAGTAAATGAACAAAAAATATTGATGTATTATTATTTTTAATTTTTATAAATTTAAAATTAAAAAAAAAAATAAATAAATTAAAAAATAAAAGGATGAAATGACGGCAGATCAAAGACGTCGTCTTCATCAACAACAGTTGGCAGCACAAAAACAATCAGAAGGTTTATCAAGATTTTCGGGAGGTAAAGGTGCATCTCAAACCCAAGTTAAGACAATATTTAAGCGTGTTGAAAGTTATAGAAAAGAATCACAATTACCAAAACAAATTAGATCTTTACAGGTAATTAAATGATAATAATCATAAATAAATATATTTTTTATTTATTATATTTAATTTTATTTTATTTTATTTTTATTTAATAAAATTCTTCATATTTATGTTAATTTACACTTAATAGATTGTTGTTGATGAACGCAATGAATCTATTATTTTACCAATTTATGGTTTTGCAGTCCCATTCCATATATCTACAATTAAAAATATAAGTAAAAATGATGAAGGTGAATTTATATATTTACGTTTTAATTTCATTACACCTGGTCAAACAACCGGTAAGAAAGATGAAACAATGGTGAGTTAATATTATATTTATTATTATTTTTTTTTCTTTTATATATTTATATTGTTTTAAATTAAATAATATTATAAATTATATTCTTATTACTAATTAATACATTTAAAACAGCCATTCGAAGATACCTCAGCCACTTTTATTAGAGGTATTTCATATAGAAGTGCAGAGCATGGTCGTTTTACCGAAATATACAAATCTATTGTTGAATTGAAGAAAAATGTAGCTAAAAGGTATAAAATAGTTTTTTTTTTTTTTTTACTTGGCAAATAAATTTTTTTTTAAAAAAAAATTCTATATATATATATGTATTTATTTATTAATTTATTAAATATTTAATATTATAGAGAAGCGGAAAGAAAGGAAATGGCTGATTTAGTAGAACAAGATAAACTTATAGAAATAAGAGCTCGTCGTCCACCAAGATTAGGTGAAGTTTTCTCGAGACCTGCACTTGAAGGCAAAAGATTACCAGGTGACATTGAAATTCATACTAACGGTATTAGATATCAAGGACAAATAAGAAGTGACCAAAAAATTGGTAATAATACCGAATTTTTTTTTTTAATATAAACAATAATGATATAGTTATTAATCCCTTTTTTTTTTTTTTTTTTTTAAAAAAAAAAAAAATTATTAAAAATAAAAAAGATTTATTATTCAGTAATATTAAGCATTTAATTTTCCAACCATGTGATAATGAATTGATTGTTATTATTCATGTTCATCTTAAAAATCCAATTATGATTGGAAAGAAAAAAACTAAGGTAATTACGATAAATTAAAATAAATAATTAAAGGCAAGTACTATAATAATTTAAATTTAAATTTTAATTAAAAAAGGATGTCCAATTCTATAGAGAAGTTACAGATGCTAGTTACGATGAAACTGGTAATAGACGTCGTAGATATAATTATGGTGATGAAGATGAATTAGCTGCAGAACAAGAGGAAAGATTACATCGTGCAAAATTAAATAAAGAATTCCAAAGCTTTGCTGAAAAAATACAAGAAATGGTAATAAATATTTATCATTATATATATATAAATACAGAAGATATATAAAAATTAAAATAGTAAAATTTTCATATTTTAAAAAATACTTATGAATTTAAAAATAAAATAATAATAATTAAAAAAAAAAAAAAAAAAAAAAAAAAAAAAAAAATTTTATTCATAGAGTAATGGTATAGTTGAAGTGGATATTCCATATCGTAGAGTTGGATTCTATGGTGTTCCACATCGTCAATTAGTATTATTACAGCCAACTACTGAATGTCTTGTTCATTTAACTGATCCACCATATTTAGTAATTACTCTCTCAGAAATCGAAATTGCCCATTTAGAAAGAGTACAATTTGGTTTAAAGAATTTTGATTTAGTATTCGTTTTTAAAGACTTCCAAAGAGCCCCAATTCATATTAATACAATTCCAATGGCACAACTAGATAATGTTAAAGAATGGCTAGAGTAAATATTATTTAATAATTTAAAATATATATATATATTAACTATTTAATAATAATAATAATAATAATAATAATAATAATAATAATAATAATAATAATAATTATAAACATTTAAAAAATAATTAATTATTAATTTTTAATTATTGAAAATAGTTCTATGGATATTGCTTTCTTCGAAGGACCAGTCAACTTAAATTGGTCAGCTATTATGAAAACTATTAATGAAAATCCGGCAGCCTTCTTTGAAGATGGTGGTTGGAAATTCCTTTCAATTGATACTGATGTAAGTATTTATTAAACAAAATAATTGAAGGAATATTAATATACACAAATATTTCTTTCTTTTTTCTTTTTTCTTTTTTTTTTTTTGGTTTGTTTGTTTGTTTGTTTGTTATATATAATTTTTTTTTTTTTTTTTTATAACTGTAATTTATTAATAATATATAATGAAATAATAGAATGAAGATGATTCGGAAGAAGAAGAAGAAGAAAGTGAATACGAATTATCTGAAGAAGACGAATATAGTAGTGTAAGTTAAAGGGGAAAAAATAATAAAATTATAATAAAATAATAAAATAAAAAGATAAAAAGATAAAAAAATTAAATTATAAAAAATGAATATTCAAAAAAAAATTATATAAAAATAAAAATATACAGAGCGAAAGTGATTACAGTTCAGATGAAAGTTCAAGTAGTAGTAGTAGTGGGTCTGAAGAAGAATCAGAAGAATCTGGTGAAGATTGGGATGAATTAGAAAGAAAAGCGGAACATGGTAAACATTAATATAATAAATAATATAAAAATATTTTAATAAATTTAATAATATTTCATGGAAAATTAATGCAATATAAATAATGTATTTATATATAAAACCAAGATGATCAAAAAAGAAAACGTAAAGAAGAAGCTAGTTCAAATAAGAGAAGAAGGAGTTAAATAGAAATAATATTGAAAGGAATACCTCAATATTAATTTAGATATAATTATTTAATAATAATAAATTCATTAATACAAAATTTTTTTTTTTTTTTTCAAAAAATATTATTAAAAAAAATTAAATTATTTTCAAAAAAAAAAAAATAATAATAATAATAAAATTAATTTTTTAAATTATTCTTTTTACAAAAATAAAAATAAAAATAAAAATAAAAAAATAAAATATAAAAAAATAAAGAATAAAAAAATAAAATAAATTCATATTTATTAATTTTTTTATTTTTTTTTTTTTTTAAACATTTATTTTTTTTTTTATTAGTTTATTAATTATTTTTTTTTTATATATTTAGAAATTAAATATTATTATAAATAAAAAATTATTAAATTAAAACATAATATAATAAATATTAATAAGATAAAGATTTATATATATATATATATATAATATTATTTTATTCTTATTGTCTATTTATTTATTTATTTATTTATGTATTTATTTATTTATTTATTTTTAATTTTTTATTATTAATTTTTTATTATAGTTATATTTCATATTTTTAAATCAATTTTTGTACAACATTCCTAAAAAAAAATTCAATTAATATCTTTTTAACAAAAAAAAAAAAAAAAAAAAATATTTAGATATATATATATCCGTATTCTATATATATATTAATTTAAAGATTTAAATTTTATCTTTTGTTGTAATTTTATTGTAAATTGAAAATGTAAATAATATTTTAATTTTTTAAATTTTATATATATTTTTAATAAAGTAATAAAATGTTATTAAAATAGTTTTTAATAATTTAATTTTAGACTAAAAGATGAATGATAAATTTATTTCAAACATGATAAAATATAATTAATAACATAAGTTTTAAAAATGGATAAATAAATAATAATTATAATTATATATTATATTTTCATTAAAAATTAAAATAAAAACAATTCAAATTAAAATATATATATGTATATATAAAGAATTATTTATAATAATTGGTATTTTATTAATTATAAAATTTCAAATTTCAATAATCAATTTACGTTAAATTCATTTTATATTATGAGAATTAAAATTTCTAATTTTAATAAATATAAAATTTTTAAATAATTTTAGAAAGAATTTTATTGAAATAAAACGATAATTTGTTATATTTTACATTAATAATCGAAAACTTCTTTTTTTATATTTTATTTTTTTATATATATATATTTTTTTTTTTTACTTTAAAAAGAATTAGTAACTATGCTTTGGGTAGATAAATACAGACCAACTTCATTAGATAAATTAGATTATCATGAAAATATTACAAAGCAACTCAAAGCTTTGACGCAATTAAATGATTTTCCTCATATTATTTTTTATGGACCACCTGGTGCAGGAAAAAAAACAAGAATAAATTGTGTCCTTAAAGAGCTTTTTGGCAGCGGTGTAGAAAAGGTATAAATTATATATATACATTTAATAACCGATAAAATTATTAAAAATATATATTTTTATATTATCAAAAAAAAATAAAACATATCAATAACATCAACGTCAATAATAAAATTAAAAATTAAAGATGAAAACTATCCAAAAGGAATATCAAACTCCATCAGGAAGAAAAATAGATCTTAATTTAGTTGTTAGTAACTATCATATCGAATTAAATCCAGGGTAAATACATAAGATATTTACTTAAACGTATAATTTGTAACTGATATATTAATTATATTTTAAAAATTTACTTTTAAAGACAAGTAACAACACAAGATAGAGTAATTATTCAAAATGTTATTAAAGAAATTGCTCAAACTCAACAAATTGACTCATCAGCTCAAAAAAAATTTAAAGGTACAAAAAATAAAATATATTTTTATAAATAACATAAAATTAATAATTATATTTATGATTTATAATTATAATATATATAGAATTATTAATATTATTTGATAGTATGTATTAAATATTACTAATTAATATATTTATTAATAATCATTAAATTAAAAAAAAAATTAGTCGTTCTATTAAATGAAGCTGATCATTTATCAAAAGATGCCCAACATGCTCTCCGTAGAACCATGGAAAAATATTCATCCAATTTAAGATTAATTTTATGCTGTGATAATACTAGTAAAATAATAGCACCAATTCAAAGTCGTTGTTTATTATTAAGAATATCCGCACCAGAAGAAGATGAAGTAAAAAAAAAAAAAAATAAAAAAATAAAAATAATAATACTTTTAAAAGAATAAAAAAAAAATAAATAAATAATTAATTACTTATATAACTAAATATTTTAAACTATTATAAATATTAATATACTTTCATAGATTGCTAATATATTAAATCAAGTAGCAAATAAAGAGGGAATAAAATTACCACAAAAATTTGCGAAAGTCATTGCAAAAAAATCAAACAGAAATTTAAGAAGAGCTATTCTTATGTTAGAAACGGCTCGTGTTCAACAATATCCATTTTCTGAAGATCAAGATGTAATATTACCAGATTGGGAAGTATTTATTAAAAATTTAACAAATATGATTCTCCAAGAACAATCACCTGAAAGGTAAATTATCAAACTTTTTCAATTATTATTATTATTATTATTATTATTATTATTATTATTATTATTATTATTATTATTATTATTATTATTATTATTTAATTTTTTTTTTTTTTTTTTTTAACCATTTAATAATTATTAATTATTAATATTAATTATAATAATTTAATAATAATATTATTAATAATAATAAAAATAATAATAATAACTAAAAAAAAAAATTTTGTTATTATTTATATATTATTTAATTTAGAGCATTACAAGTTAGAGGCAAGCTCTACGAACTTTTAACTCATTGTATTCCACCAACATTAATTATCAAAGTAATTATTTTTATATTTTTAAAGCAAAATTATAAAGAACAAAATAAAAAAATAAAAAAAAAAATAAAAGAAAAAAAAAAAAAAAAAAGGAAAAATAAAAGAAAAAATACTTATAATATTTTACAAATATTAATTAATAATTTTTTTTTTTTTTTTTTTTTTTTTTTTTAATATTTAAATATATTAAAGACTTTAGCTATTGAACTTGCTCAAAATGTTGATAATCAATTAAAAGGAAGAATATTCCAAGAAGCAGCAAAATATGTATGTTTTATTATTATTATGATTTCAAAGTTTAAATATAATATATATGTGATTATATATAAGTTTTTTTTTTTTTTTTTTTTTTTTTTTTTAAATAGTATTAATAAATAAATAAATTTATTCTTTACAAAAAAAAAAAAAAAATCATGGTAATAAATAGGAAGCTAATTTACAAAAAGGAAATAAAGCAATCTTCCATATAGAAGCCTTTGTCATTAAAATAATGGCAATTTATAAAAAATATATTATTGATATGACCAGATAAATGATTAAATTAATAATTTTAATTCAGCCTGAGATTGAATTGGTTAATATTTAATTATCATAATTGACACATATTTTTTAGTTTAAATCAAAAAAAAAAAAAAAATAAAAAAAAAAAAAAAAAAATAAAAAAAAAATGTATACCTTATTAATATTAGTTTATATTTATAGTTAACGATCTATTTATTAATAAAATACAAATGTTCATATATATAATAAAAATATTTTATATATAATACACATGTAATTTAATTATTTCTATTTCACCCTGTTTTATTATATTTTTTATTTTTATTTTTATTATATATATATATATATATATATTTCTTCTTATTGTAATTTTTACTTTTATTTAAATATTTAAAAAATTATTATAATAAAAAAGAATAACATTTTATTATATTGAAGAAAAGAAAAGAAAAAAAAAATTCTAAAATTTAATTTTTAATAATTTTATATATAGAATTTGTTTTCTTAAAAACTTTATTTTTTATAAATATTCAATAATTATATATTTAATTCAAAAAAAAAAAAAAAAAAAAAAAAAAAAATTAAGAATGAAATAATAAAAATAATCTATATATAAAATAATAATTAAATGTAATAAAAAAAATAAATAAAAAAAAAAAAAAATTTTAATAATTTCGCTTGTGTAAAATATTTAATAATATTTATTATTATTATTTTAATTATTATTATTTAATAATAATTTATTCTAAAATATAACACCACGGACTTTCAATGCTTCTTGCATTATATTACATTTTTTCTTTATTTCGGGGACTTTATCCATTTCAATAATATGATTATTTAATCCAATAAATAAAAACTTTCTACAGAAAAGACTAATACCATCGGCTAAACCAGAAATATTGCTATCAAGCTCAAATGATTGCTTCTTTTTAGATTGCCATTTTCTTGGATCAAAAACTTCACGTATATCTTGTTCTTGATTAATACGTGAAAGGGTATTAAGAATAACAACTCTTAAGAAAAGTTGAAGTCTTGGAGAACTAAGATTTGTAAAATCTACTATTTTAAAGATTGACATTGATAAAGATTTACAAGCAATTAAATGAGCATATAATTTTCCTGTATTTAATAATTTATGAAGTGGGCATGATTCTAAAGTTTCTTTTAAGAAATCCCATAAAGCAAATTGGAAAGTAATTTTATGTGAATGAGAATAGAAACAAAGTTTTTGTGCAATAAAGGCATAATATGGATTATAGGTTTTTTCCTTAAATTATATAAATAAATAATATATATTGAATATTTTATATTATTATTATTATTATTATTATTATTATTATTATTATTATTATTATTATTATTATTATTATTTTTATTTTTATTATTATTATTTTTATTATTATTATTATTATTATTATTATTATTATTATTATTATTTTTATTATTATTATTATTATTATTATTATTATTATTATTATTATTATTATTATTATTATTATTATTATTAAAAATTATAAATATTTAATTTTTACATGATAAAAAAAAAGAAAAAAAAAAAAAAATTATATATAATATGTATATGTATATTATTTAAACATACTTGTCCGCAGCAATAAATTAATACACGAATAATTTCACGTTCTTGTTTATCCTTAAGCTTTAAACGTAATAATTTTTCATAAGCATCAGCACAATCCTATATTATATTAAATATATAAAATATATATGTAAATCATCATATCATTAAAATACATATATATGTATATTTTTTTTTTCTGTGAACGAAATATCTATAAATTTTTATTATTAAAAAAATTTAAAAGATTCAATTTATAACTATATTAAAATCAAACTTTATTTTAATTTTTGTAAAATATATATATTTATTATTATTATTATTATTATTATTATTATTATTATTATTATTATTATTATTATTATTATTATTATTATTATTATTATTATTATTATTATTATTATTATTATTATTATTATTATTATTATTATTATTATTATTATTATTATTATTATTATTATTATTATTATTATTATTATTATTATTATTATTATTATTATTATTATTATTATTATTATTATTATTATTATTATTATTATTATTATTATTATTATTATTATTATTATTATTATTATTATTATTATTATTATTATTATTATTATTATTATTATTATTATTATTTTTACCTCACTACCCATAATAGTAACAAAAATGTTCTTTCTAATTTCAGTATTCATTTTTTGTTTCTTTGCTAACCCTAAAAGTTCATTTTCTTGTGATGCAACATCATTTTCACCTTTCATTTTTTTAATATTTTCTTCACTAAAAACGTCATTAGACCAAGCCGCACCTACAAGCCACCATTTACCTTTTACTTTAATATTTTTTATATCTTCCATGCTGACTCTTAATGCTTCATTTCCGTAAGCTATTCATAAATAAATTATTAATTAATTTTTGTGTAAATATATAATATATTATATATATATATATATATATATTATAAATGTTATTTCATGATAATCTTTTTTTTTTTAAGTTACCTTTTCTCTTTTTAATTAAATTACTAATAAATTTTTTTAATTTATCAAATTGTGATGTAGTTGAATTATCACTCATAACCTTAGATTTCATTTTATTATTTTTTAAATCAATTATAACTTCAATCATAAATTTTGTACGTAAATTTAACTTGGATGAGTCTTTAACCTTTGGAGATTCTTGAATCATAGTAATGATTTCCTTTAATGAAGATGGATCATCAGAACGAAGTTGATGACCAGATACTTTAATAATAATTGTAATAATTATAATTATTAAATATTTTAATTTATTTAATGAATATTATATTTTAATAACATTTTTTTTTATAAAATTAATAGTCTTTAATATACTTACATTTTATAATTTTTAATAAAATTTCAACATCTAGTTCAGACAAATTATTAATAGATTGTTTGATGATATCGTAAACTAAAATACATGATATAATTTGGAAATTATATATATACGAAATGAAGGTAATAATATTGATGCACTTCTTTCTAATTGCCATAGCATCTTCAGATTCTTCTGAATCAATATTATTGATTAAATAATTTTCATAAAGCTTATTGAATCTTTCAACAGTTGTTTGAACAAATGAAGCACCTATTATTATTTATATATATAAATTATATAAAAAAAATATTAAAATCATTATAAAAAACCGTTTGTTTTAATATTTCAATATATATTGTATATATGTATATTACCAATTTCCATTCCAATTATATTATATATAGATGCAAGGAAAGCAGCATAGGTAAGAATAAATGATTCATTCATATTAACTCCTTCACTAATATAATTTAAAATTAAATCAATTATAATTTCTGTTACATCATGACGACTATTATTTCTAAAATGTTGTTCAATTTCCATTACTATTGATTCAATATTAAAGTCACTCAATCTATTATATTAATATAATACAATACAAAAAATGTTTACAAAATATTTTGTTAATACGAAAATTTTAGATAATAATTAAAAAAAAAAATAAAAATAAAAATAAAATAAAAATAAAAATAAAAATAAAAAATAAAAATAAAAATAAAAATAAAATAAAAATAAAAATAAAAATAAAAATAAAAATAATATATGTATAAAATAATTTATTATTCTACCTATTAAGTAAACCTTGAATTACTCTCTTTAATCTAATATATTCTTCACTTTTTTTGGTAGCTTGTTGCTTTCTTAAATGAGGTGGAATATATTTTTCTATTAAAATAAATTTAAATATATTATTATTATTATTATTTCAATTATTCGTATTTATTTAAAAAAATTCATCACTATTTAGAACTTACGAGTGGTAGATGGTTTTTCAATTTTTTTATTTGAATTTTCAATTTTTTGGTTTCTATTTTTTTCATTTGAATTATCAATATCTTCTTCATCTTCTTCATTAGTTTCATCTTCATCTTCATCTTCATCTTCTTCTTCATCATCTTCTTCTTCATCTTCTTCTTCTTCATCATCTTCTTCTTCTTCATCATATTCATCATTAAAATTAACATTATCATCATTATGTCCTTCTTCTTCCTTTTCTTCATTCTCAATTCCATTCCATTCTTCTAATTCTTCTCCATTTTCTTCCTCATCTTCATCTTCATCTTCTTCATTTTCAATATTATTATAATCTTTATTCAGACCTTCACCGATATCTTCTAAATCATACATTCCATCAATATCTTCTTCCTCATCAGAAGGTAAGCCTGCACCAAGTTTTTCCATCTCTTCCATTAAATCTGCATCAATTTCACCATTATCGCCATCAAAGTTCATTAAACCAAGTTCATCATCGTCAGGATATAATTTTTCAACATTTTTAATTTCTGGAACTTTATCTAAATTCTCACCATAATTAAAATTACTATCCTATAAAAATTTAATAACAACTTAGCAACTTAGTCTATTATAATTATTTAAGTTTTAGTATTTATTCTATTAATATTTACTTTTCTCGATTTATATTCGTTCAAACCATCAATAAGATCTAAAAAAAAAAAAATTTTAAACATATATAATTTTAATAAAAATTATATAAATACCTATATATATACAAATTGACAATATTATAATATAAAATATTAGTAATATTAATAACATTACAATCAAGACCATCCATTTTAAATGCATCTGGAATATTTCCCTCATTAATACGCTCATCCTTAATACCCAATTTCTTAGCATAATGTTTAATCATTCTGTCATCTTCCTTAAAACCTTCATTAAATGATTCTAAAGTGGTATTTTCATCTAATGCAATTAACTGATCCTCCTGTAGCTTTCTATAAAGATCAGGATTTTTTTCTGCAAATTTTTTAAGTTGACGAGATTCCCTTTCTTTTTCTGATTCTTTATTTATTTTTGTATTAGATTTTGTTTTGTTCTTTACTGTTTCTTTATCTAATTTAGCTTTTTTATTTTTGTTATTTCTTGTATCATTTTTATTATCTTTGTTATTACTATTGTTATTATTATTATTAAGACCTTGTAAAAATTGTTTCTATTTTTACATATATATAGATATAGTTTTTTTTAAAAAAAAAATATATATATATATATATATATATATTTATTTAAAATAAAAATAATATAATTATAAATAATAATATTAATATAGTAAATATATATATAAATTAAATTAACCAATTTTATAATTTATTTTATATAATTATATAATAATAAGACTTTAATTATTATTAAAGCATACTCTTCTTTGGGAATGTTCTCTTGCTAATTGTTTTTTTAATTCCCTTGCCTTCTTACGATCCTTTTTTCTATTCAATACTTTCTTATTAAATCTGAAATTAAATCTTTCATTTAATTCATTATCATCTATATAAATTTTCCAAATTATACATAATAAATATAAATTTATATATTAATAATTATTTAAAAACATTTATAGAGTCTAAATTATACAAAAATTATAATTAATTAAATTCACAAATCCTAATTAAAAAATTTAATTATTTATATTTCATTTAAATTTATTTTGTTTTATTATAACTATCATTAATATTTAAATTTATTCTAGTAGTATTATAAGAAATAAAATTTTCTCATAAATATTTAAACATATTTTAAATGTACATTTATATATTT
>JACVTC010000090.1:357500-360000 GCA_016946835.1 Neocallimastix lanati (nom. inval.) | reverse complement strand
TATTTAAGGATATTAAACCAATTTAAATACTTTTATATTAAAATAAAAAAATTTTTTTCTTTTTTAATTTAAAAATTTCATATAATAGTAATAAAATTAAAATATTATTAATTAAGATTATTATTCATATTAATATATGAATAATAATATAATATGTTCTGTTTATATATGAATATAATATATTACCAATAATAAATACAGTAGAATCATTTTTATTGAAATCATATTCCAATAGTAAATTTGAAATTTTTTTTTTTTCAAAACTTTCATATTTTATTTACTGCTACAATAATAATAATATTAATAAAGTATTTGATCATTGACATTTAATATTCAAAAATTCTATTATTTTTATATTAATTTGAAGATTTAATTTATATAATTGAAAAACTTTAATAATATTAATAATATTAAATTTGTCCTAATCTATCCTTTTTTTTTATTTTAAAATTTTTTTTTTTTTTTTAATTTTTAATTTTATTTTTTTTCTCACCTTTTAAAAAGTAATAAAATTTAGCAATCTATAAAAAGGAAATAATATTAAAAATAATAATTAAATCTCATATTAAAAATATTTTCCTTTTGTGATTAATAGAAATAAATTAATTTTCCTTCTTTGATAATATAATAAAAATTAATAGCATTAAAGGAAGGAAAATATTATATATTATATAATCTATTAAATAACAAAAAGGAAGAAAAATAAGGTAATTATCAATCATTGTTATTTATTAACCAAATTTTTTAACGCTACACATAGAAAAGCGTGCCTATTATCAAAAATATATATTCAATTATTTAAATTAAAAGAAATATACTAATTAAATTATTATATTTAAAATAAAAAGTATATATATATATAAAAAGACTCAATAAAAAAAAAGATAAATATTAAATCAATAAAATATTGCAAGCAATATTATTATTATTTTACATAAAATTTTAAATTTTGTTATACAATAAATAATAAAATGTCAGAAATTATTAAAGTTAATAATGATATAGAAAATATCAAACCAGAAATAAAAAATGATATATATGAAATCGAACCAGAAATAAAAAATGAAGGTTAGTTTAAAATAATATTAAACTATTTTTAATTGATTAATATCAATAAAATATAACAATTAAAATTAAAATAAAAATATATTATATAGTTGAATCTCAAAATGAACATGGTGAAACTTCGGAAGCACAACGTAAAAAGGAGGCTATTAAACGTCAATCAACATTACCTCATCCATTAAAACCAAATGTTGTTGTTGATGAAAATCACCAAAGTTACTTTTTGGTGTTTGGAATGTTAACTGGTATAAAGGTATGAATAACTAAAAAATATATATACTAATTAATATATAAAATGATTATTAAATTTATTTCTTTATAAAAGAAATTATTAAACAATATAATTAAATTATATATTTATTTATTAATAAATATTTTTTAAATTAAATCTTTCAACATTTAATTAAAATTAGACTTCAGTTATTGAAGCTTCAAAGAAGAAATCAACTGAAATTACACCTGAAGATTTTAAATATACTGAAAAATTAAAAATTGATTCTTCAGGAAAAATATTAGGAGAAGGTGAAAAATATGATTTTGAATTTAAAGATTACGCTCCTAAAGTTTTCAAAAAAATTAGAGAATTCTCAAATATTAATAGTGAAGATTATATAAAATCTATTAGTGATAAATTTATGCTTTTAGAGCTTTCATCACCAGGAAAATCTGGAAGTTTCTTTTATTTCTCACCAGATTATCGTTATTTAATAAAAACAGTTCACTACAATGAACATCGTCACTTATTCAAAGTTTTAGATAAATATTACAAAGTAATAAGAAAAAAAAAATAATATATATATTAAAAATTTTAATATCTTTAAAAACTAATAGTTTATAAATATTAAATTAATTAATAAAATAGTACTTAGAAGCTAATCCAAATTCATTAATAATGAGTATATATGGTCTTTATCGTTTAAAAGCTGATGGACATAAGATGTACTTCATTGTTATGCAGTATGTATACCAGTTTTATATATATATATAAATTTTTCAGAATAATCATTAATGCCATTTTATAAATATATAAATTTATTTATATTAAATAGAAATGTATATCCACCAAATAAAGATATGCACAGAATGTATGATTTAAAGGGTTCAACTCGAGGTCGTTTTGTACCACTTCCATCCAAAGAAAAGAATTATGCGCGTACTATCTTCAAAGATATAAATTGGACTGATGAAAATCGTCATTTAATTCTCGGTCCAAAAAAACGTAAGCTTTTATTAGATCAATTAGAAAAAGACTCAAAATTTTTACAATCAATGGGTGTAATGGATTATAGTTTACTGGTGGGTATTCACCAACGAAATAAAGGTAACAGTGAAAATATCCGTATGAAACTTTTAGCAACATTTGTTGCTGTATTGGCTACAGTAAGGTCTAAAAATAATATTAATAAGCGAAGTTCAGTTTTTGAACGTAGAATGA
>JACVTC010000090.1:332500-355000 GCA_016946835.1 Neocallimastix lanati (nom. inval.) | reverse complement strand
ATGATGAAATGGTATTCCGTTAAATCTACCGTTGCTGAGAGCAACGACGTCAAAATGATAAGGCATGGATTTTCCCCACCCGATGAAAGATTTGATACAGTAATACTGAAATTATTACTCATAATAATGGACGTGGTGTTATCATTGATGAATGGGAAAAGTTAGATAACGACTGCTTCTAATGCACTTTTATAATTATATACTATCTAATATTTCATTTCATGTATTCTATTTTTTTATTTTTTTTTTTTTTTTTTTTTTTTTTTTTTTTTTATTCATTAAAATCATGTAATTTTATTATTATTATAAATTAAATAATTATATAATATTTAATAATTCATTTTATGTATTTTATTTTTTTTTTATTCAAATTGTTGGGAATACGTGATATCATAATTTATTATTATTTTTAAAGTAAAATTATTATTAATTTATATTATACCTTATTAATATATTAAATTTAAGTATAATATATTTATATGGTATATTATTAAATAGAATTTAAAGATTAATTAATGAAATATACAATGTAATTTATAAGAATGTATATGTAGTAATTAAAAATGAATAACGTAATATCAAGAGATAAAAAATAATGACTTAAAAATATTGAAAAATGTAGAACTTACTATAGAAAAAAATAAATAAATAAAAATAATCTATTAAGGAGAGATTATTTATAAAAGAGAAATTTTTATGAGAGTTTTTTGTTAAATATATATATTAATTATTAGTGTTATACTTCGATATCTCAATACAAATCATGTAATTTTATTATTATTAATATAAATTAAATAAAGTTTTCTCTAAGTCTAAAAAAAAAAAAAAAAAAAAAAAAAATTCACAATGTAGTAAATATAAAAGTATTTAGTACTTAGAAAACTATATTATTTTATATACGTATAAAAAAAATTTATATATATATATATAACAAGAATTATAATCATTATTAAAGCTTAAAAAATTACCTTTTTAGATAATTGATTAAAAAAAAAAAAAAAATTTTTTTATCTTATCAAAAAATTATGATATTGTAATACCTAAATTTTTTTGAATATATGATAATTTATTTTAAAACTTTTGATAAAAATTAGGATAACTGAAAAAAAAAAAAAAAAAAAAAAAAAAGCCTATATTAAATATTTAAAAATCAAAACTATTAAATTCAATTCTATTTCTTAACTACTAGCAACTCTTTTTTTTTAAAAAAAAAAAAATAAATTTAAAAATTTTATTTCGTCCAAAATAATTTTTTTTTTTCTTTTTTTTATTGAGTCTAATTTATTTTAATATTTATTTATATTATAATTAGCAGCAATCTTTTATTTATTCATAAATTTTTATTATTATTATTATTATTGTTATTTTTAATAATAATAAAAAAAATCATATAAAATACAAAAATTTTTACATACTTTTCTATGAATTTAGTTAAATTTAAACTTTAAATGCATATAAAAATTTTAACAATTTCTATATAATTTACTAATTTAATTTTATTTATTTAAGATTTTATTTATTTAAATTTATTTTATCTAAAATATTTAATTTATATTATTTATTATTTATTTTTATATATTTCAAAAACACTACCACAATTTTTTTTCTTAAATAAATGTTACTATATTGGACAAATAAAAGAATTTTTTTTTATCTAAAAAATTAAGAATTTCATTTTTTCTTTCATTTATAATCTCCTACTATAGTTCTATAATAAACTATTAAATATAAAATATGATAATCATATTTTATAATATGATTATAACTTTAAAGTAAATAGAACAATTATTCAATATTCATTGTACAGTTGATGTCCATTTATGTTGTAAATCTCATGTTATCTTTGTATATTTTATCATATTATTAAGAAAATAAAAAGATAGTAATAAAAAGAAATTATTTATTTCTGTAACAAAAATATAAAATAGAAAAAAAAAAAAAAATTAATTGATATTTTACTTAATTATTTTTTCTTTTTTTTTTTTAGTTTTGGTTAAATGTTTCAGTTTTTATTTTAATTTTAGTTATAGTTTTATATATAGTTTTAATTGTAATTATAGTAGTCTCTATAATTATTTTCAATAAAATCATTATTTCTATTAAATTATTAATTATTTCATCTATTTAGTCTTTCAAAAAATGAGAATTATATATTGATATTTATTAAATAGCATAGATACAAATTTCAATATTTATTATTTTAACAGATATTAATAAATATTAATAATATTGAAAATAATTATATATTATCTATTAAATTTTTTTTAACAATTATTATTTTCAATAAAAAAATTATTTACATTAATTTTCCAAAATATTATTTATTAAACCAAATAAAGAATAAAAAGTATAGAAATGAGATATATACTAAATAGCATAGTTGTACGTTTCAAAATTTATCATATAAATAAATAATTTAAATAATTATAATTATGTATTAATACAAAAAAAAAAATAATTATATTTTATGCATTTTTTTTTTTTATATTAAAAAAAATTAAACTATAATTATTTTCAATAAAATCATTTCTATTTTTTTTTTTTTTTTTTTTTTTTTTTTTTTTTTTTTTTTTTTTAACGACCGTAGCAGGATTTCTCCCCAGCTGTACATCTTGTAGACACACAATGGTTTATAACTAGAGCCCTTATCTAACTTCCTACTTTAGTAGGTGGTCCCGTCCCTGCTGGACTGCCTTACAGTTACTCTGCATTGGCGCTCCTTACCCAAGTATAATTAAAATCATTTCTATTACATTTCTAATTATTATATTCATTAAATTATGTAAAAAATGAAAAAAATGAAAAGCATAAAATGATAAGTATTAAATAGCTAGTTGACAAATTGCAATATTTATTATTCTAATAAAATAATAATGATTATATATATACTGTTATAATTTTTCTTTTTTTCTATATTTTATTCCTTGTTTTTTAATTAAAAGTCAGAGCTATAGTTGTTTTCTATATCATCATTAAACTTTACTATTTTATCCATAAAGGCATATGCATAATTAGTGATAATTTATATATATATAATTGGTATTGATTTATTAAAGTTTTTTTATATGAATTATTTTAAAATAAATAAAAATAATAATTATTATTTTAAATTATTATTATTAAATTATTATTAAATCATTATTACTATCTAATTATTCAGTTATTTTTTTATATTCATGTGAAAAACGAAACAAAAAAAAAGTAAAAAAAAAAATATATATATAATATTACATTAAATATATTTAATAAGAAATAATAAAATTTTAGCAAAAAAAAGTTTTTGTTTCAATATAAATTTTTTATTATAATAATAAATTTTTTAAATAAATAAATTAAAGAAAAAAAAATTTTTTTTTAATATTGGAAATAATAATATGAATTAAAATTTATTTTATTAAATTTAATATAATAAATTTAATATTATTACTAATAAACTTTATTATTAATAAAATTGATATTGTCACACTTTTTTTTAAATCTATAAATTAAATATTTCATATAAACAGCAGCATAAATGCCTATTTCAAACTTAAATGAATATTAAATAATAATAATTAAATATTAAATATTATAATAAATATGATAATTTTAATAAATAAATGTATACCAATTGCAACTTGATAAAATGAAACTAATAAACAATCAATTTTAAAAAAAAAAAAAAAAAAAAAAAAAAAAAAATGGAATATCCACATAAATTATAAAATTTTTTTTTTATAATTGAAAAAATAAATAAATAAATAATTTTTTAATAATAATAATAAAAAAATTATATTTTCATATTTGATTAATTTATATATGTTATCTGCAATGTTTCAATTGATATTTATTAAAAAATAAACAATATCAAAAAATCAAAAAATACATTTATATTTTTGTAAATATATATATAATATTAAAATACATAATAATTTGTTTTAACTAACTTCTTAATATTAATAAAAAAAAAAAAAGTATGACAAAAATTTTAAATATGAAAAAATAAAGAGCAAAATGAAACTTTTTTTTTATAATATTACTATTACTATAAATATTAAAATATTATTAAAAAATAATAATTAAATAAGCATTAAACATTTGTTTTTAAATAAATATTTTGTAAATATGTATGTAGTATACTATAAATGAAGAAATTAAATTTATTTCAATTATATATTAAATACGTAAAATTAAAATAATAATAATAAAATAAACTTAAATATTAAAATATATATATATACAAAAGTTTTTTCTTAAAAAAAATTTATTGATTTCACCACAACTATGTATATATATACCAAAAATATATATATAATAAATGTATAAAACTATATTTATACTTTATTAATCAAAAAAAAATATTTAATTATACCATATTTCATATTAATAGATTTTGTCAATTATAAATTTTTTTAATTGTTTTTTTCTATTGTAATTTACAATAAAGATTAAATATTTTTATTATTATTTATTATTATTTTATATTTATTATTATTAATATTAGTATTATTATTATTATAATTATTATTATTTATTTTTATTTTATATTTATTATTATTATTAGTATTATTATTATAATTATTATTATTATTATTTATTATTTATTATTTATTATTTATTATTTTTATTATTTATAATTTTTATTATTATTTTTATTGGTTTATTATTATAATTATAATTTATTATTACTTTTATTATTATAATTATTATTAATAGTATTAATTATTAATTATTATTATTATTATAACTATTTATATACATTCTTTTTATTATTATTTCTATTATTATATTATAATTATTATCTTCTAATTAATATTGTTATCATTACATTATAACTATTATCATTATTTTGTATTATTACTATTTATTATTATTATTTATTATTATTGTAATTAAATGTGTATATAATTATACACAATAGATTCTGTAAATTTTTAAAAGTTAAAAAGAATTTTTTTAACACTATATTAATATATTTGTCATTAAATGAAAGAGAAAATTTAAAAAAAAAAAAAAAAAAAATTAGAACCCACAAAAATAAAATATAATAAAATATAATAAAATGTATTATGAATTATATATATTTTTTAATTACTTATTAATATTGTTATTATTGTTTTATTATTTATTTAATTGTTTGTTTGTTTGTTTATTCATTTTTTTTTAAAAAAAAAAATTAATGTAAAATTTATTATTTTTATTATTTCAATTGTTCTTTTTTTTTTTTTTTTTTTTTTTAAATAAATTGATATACAAAATTCTAATAAATATTATATTATCCATTGTATAAATTTTTAGGCAATTAATATATAAAAAGATTTAATTTAATATATATTATTCATAAATTCTAAATAATTCTCATCTATAATTACTTATTTAACACTTTATTAATATAATAATTTATTAATGATAAATAAATAAAGATAAATAATTTAATAAATTAAAGCTTCTATTCTATTATATATATTTAAAAAGAAAAAGAAAAAAAAAAAATTTTTTTTTGTTATATTAAATTAGGTTATTTTACATATTGTATATAAATAAATATTTGTTATTATTTTTAAAATTCTAATTTCACTTTTTTTTAAATAAAACAGTTATTTTAAGAAAAAAAAAAAAAAAAGATAAAAATAATTATTTTGAAAAACAATAAAAACTTTTAAAAGTAATCCAAAATATTATTATTTTAAATACAATAAACAAAATTTTACAATTGAATTTCATTAATCAAATCAATAATTATTTTAAATTCATTTAAGAAAAAAAAGTATTAATTAAAAAATATTTAAAGATAACTCTAAAAGAAATTTCAATTTCAATATGAGTAACATTACCTATAGACGTGCTGAAAAAGACGAATTCGAAAAATGTCTTGATATTGTATATGAAGCATTTGAAGATTATTCAATGTATCATGTATTTATTCCAAATCCTGAATCTAATTTAGCCAATTTTAATAGAGCCATTATGTCTTGCCAATTAGCTGACACAATGGCAAATGGAATAGTTATGGTTGCTGAACGTGATGGTGAAATTCTTGCTGTTTCACAAATACATAGTCCAGAATATAAGGAAGCTACTGTCTTCCAATATCTCTTTTTAGGAGCTTTTTCAGTTTTTAGGTATGGAGGTATAAGAAATGCTTTAGGTTTTTTAGATATGGTTGAAAAATGTAATGCTAGTAATATTGAATTTCAAAAAAATACTCCGAACTGTTGGAATTTAGAATGTATCGCTGTAGGTAAAAAATACCATGGTCAAGGAATTGGTAGTCGTTTTATACAGGATTGTATTATTCCATTTGTTAAAAAAGAAGGTGCTAAATGTATTACTCTAATCACCAATGAAGAAAAGAATACACATTTCTATAAGAAAAATGGCTTCGAACTTACTATTGATGAACAAAAATTAACCTTTAATAATAAACCACTCACAAATTGGAGTTTTAAAAGAGACCTCTAAGTCTTATCATTAATTAAATATATACATTCTTATAAATAATTATTATCTAATAATAAATTTACATATAATTATTATCTTAAATAATAAATTTACAAAGAAAAAAAATTAAAAATAAAGAATTACAATATTAAAAATAATAAATAAAAGTAACGATATTTAAATGTTGTATTTAAAAACAAAACAAAAAAAATAAGAAAAAAATGAAAAAAAAAATATTCATCATTTATTTAAAAATATATATATTAAGTAATTATTAGTAAAAAAAATTATATTTTAAAAAATAAGTAATAGTGTAGAATATTCATTTACTATTTAAAAATAAAATAATATAATATAATATAATAAACATCAAAACATTATTATTGAAAATAACTTTACATTTTATTTATGTATTTATTTATTTATTTTTTTTTTTTTTTTTTTTTTTTTTTTTTTTTTGATTATCACTATTTTTTTCAAATTATTATTAAATCTAAACATATTAAAAATTGATAATTTGCATATGAAAAATTACTTTTTAAAAAAAAAAATTTATATAATTTAACCAATTACATAAAAAAGAAAAATTCAAAATATTAATATTTTTTATAAATTATCTTTTTTTAATATATAATAAATACATTACAAATAAATAAAAATATATATAATAATTAGTATTATAAAACTTAGTATTATTTATTACATTAAAATTAGTATTATTTATTGCATTAAAAATTTACTTTATTACTAGCATTTATTAATTTATTATTATTTATCTTTTTTTTTTTTAACTTGCTAGTTTTATTTATTATATGATTATTATTACTTTGGGTATATAATTATTAAAAATATATTATATTTTAAATAAAATTTTATGTATATTTCAAAGTTTAATTATAGAGAATTATTTGATATTTATAAATTATAATTATAATTATTTAAAAAAAATATATATATATATATAAATATAAAATTTTTTACTCTAACAATAATAATTTAACTTTAATGATAATGAATTAAATATTATAATATATAAGGTTAAAAAAAAGAAAAATAAATGTGTATCAGAAAATGAAAATGTTAAGCAATTAAAAAAAATAATAATAATCATTTATTATTATTTTATTATTTATTATTCATGAATATTACTATTTAAAAAAATAATTTCAAAATAACTGTATAATTTATTATTATTATTTATTTTTATTTTAATACTTATTTATAAGTATTATTTTATTTTATTAATATATTTACATTAAATATAATTAGATAGAATATAATTTTTTAAATAAAAACTTATAGCTATATGTATATATATATATTGGTATATTTTTGAATATAATAATTTTTTATATTCAATATTTTAAATTAATTTATAACTATTATTTAATTAAATAAAAAATTTTTTATTTTTTTTATTTTTTCTTTTTTAAAATGTAAAAGAATGCTATAATTTAATATTGAATAATTTATTAATAATATTTAAAAGTATTTTTTCAATTAATACGTAATTTAAAATGTTTAAGGAATTTAATAGAATTTATAGAGTTTAAAAGAATTTAAAGAGTTTCGTGGAAAGTTCTAGCTATAACTTCTCTTTGTTGACTTGGTGATAAACGAATAAAATGAACAGCATATCCTGAAACACGAATAGTTAAGTTTGGATAGTTTTCAGGATGAATCATGGCATCTTCTAAGGTTTCACGAACTAAAACATTAACATTTAAATGAAATCCTCCTTGTGAAAAATATCCATCTAATAATCCAGTAAGATTACAAACACGTTCATCATCAAGTTTACCTAAAACACTTGGAACGAATGTGAAAGTGTTGGAAATACCATCTTTACAGTATTCATATTCAACTTTACTAACTGAATTAAGAGAAGCAACAGCTCCATTAGTTTCACGTCCATGCATTGGATTACAACCTGGAGCGAAAGCTTCACCAGCCTTACGACCATCTGGAGTAGAACCAGTCTTCTTACCGTAAACGACATTTGAAGTAATGGTTAAAATAGATAAGGTATGTTCAGCGTTTCTGTAAGCTGGATATTTCTTTAACTTGGCAAGGAAGATCTTTGGAATTTCAATAGCAAAATGATCAACACGATCATCATCATTACCGAATTTTGGGAAGTCACCTTCAATTTTGAAATCGGTAGTTAAATTAGTTTCTGGGTTACGAACTGGGAAGACTTTAGCATATTTAATAGCTGAGAACGAATCAACAATAACAGAGAAACCGGCAATACCGAAGGCCATGTAACGATGAACATTAGTATCATGAAGTGCCATTTGAATGGCTTCATAACAATACTTATCATGAGAATAATGAATAGCATTCATAGTATTAACATAAAGACATGCAATCCAATCCATGGCTTTGTCATAAATTTCCCAAGCGGATTCAAAGTTGACTGATCCATCTTCATTTAATTTAATATCTCCAAAGTCTGGTCCAACTTGCCTTTCAGTTCTTTCATCATAACCATGATTGAAAGCGTAAAGTAAAAGTTTAGCTAAATTACAACGTGCTCCAAAGAATTGCATATCTTTACCAACTCTCATTTGTGAAACACAACAAGCAATAGCATAATCATCTCCAAACATCTTGTTCATAAGATTATCATTTTCATATTGAATTGATGAGGTTTCAATTGAAATCTTATTACAGAAATGTTTAAATGGAGTTGGAAGTTTATTATTCCATAAAACTGTAATATTTGGTTCTGGAGCTGCTCCAAGAGTTCTAAGAGTATTAACAATACGATATGAAGTTTTACTAACTAATGGTCTTCCATCATTATTCATACCACCAACAACCATGGTAACCCAGGTTGGATCACCAGCGAATAAATCATTATATTCGGGAGTACGTAAATGACGAACTAATCTAAGTTTAATAATTAATTGATCAATTAAATCTTGTGCTTCTGCTTCTGTTAAGATTCCTTTCTTAATATCATTTTCAATATAAATATCAAAGAAACAATCGACACGTCCGAAAGACATAGCTGCTCCATCTTGATCCTTAACACTTGCAAGATAGCCAAAGTAAGTCCATTGAATAGCTTCTTTAGCATTCGTAGCTGGTTTTGAAATATCATATCCATATCTTTGACCAAGAGCTTTTAATTCATTAAGTGCTTTAATTTGTTCTGCAAGTTCTTCTCTGGTACGCATGTTTTCTTCTGTCATTGTGATTCCAATAGAAAGTTTATCTTGCATTTTCCATTCAATTAATTGATCAACACCATATAAAGCAATACGTCTATAATCTCCAATAATTCTTCCACGACCATAACCATCTGGTAAACCGGTAAGAATAGCATTAGATCTAGCTTTTCTCATTTCTGGAGTGTAAAGATCGAAAACACAATCATTGTGAGTTTTACGGTACTTGAAAATTTCTTCGACTTCAGGATCAAGAGTACGATCATAAGCCTTTAAAGCATTCTTAACAACGCGAACACCACCGAATGGTTTAATGGAACGTTTAAGAGGAGCATCAGTTTGTAAACCAACAATATCTTCATTTTCTTTAATAATATAACCAGCTTCATGAGCATTAACGGTAGAAATAGTTTTATTATCTACATCAAGACAACCACCACTCTTAATTTCTTCAACACGAAGTTCACAACATTTAGCCCATACATCTTTTGTTTTCTGGGAAGCTTCGGTTACTAAGAAAGAAGCATCACCTTCATATGGGGTATAATTTTCTTTAATCCACTTAGCAGTATCGATAACTTTCATTTTGAATATTCTTATTATGTAATATTTATTATTAAAAAATATTTATTATTTTGATTTGTTGAAAGTAATATATATTTAAAATTAATTTTTATATATAAATTTTAATAATTTATTTAAAATTTATTATATTTTCAGTTCAAATACTTTTTTTTTTTTTTTTTATAAATAATGGTATATTTAAAATTTCTTCTGAAAAGAAACTAAAATTAATTTTTTAATTATATAAGCTTTTATATTAAATTTTATTAAATAAAATTTGAATGTTGTATAAAAAAATTTTTTTTTTGAAAAAAATTTTTTCCTTATATACTTTTTTTTCAATAATTAATAATTAATTAATTTAGTAATTTTAATTTTTTTTTTTATTAACATAATGGAATTTTACCCATACAGGATTAGAATTAATAATTTTCGTTATTATTTACGTTGAAAATTTTATAATATAATAAAAATAATAATGAAAATTAAAAATTATAACATTTAAATTAAAATCTATTTATTCATATATTGTAATTAATTGTAAAATATTGTAATATTTTTTAGAAATTAATTAAATTACTAAATATATTATTATACGGAATTATTATTATAGTGAGACAATTAAAAATCAAAAAAAAAAAAAAAAAAAAAAAAAAAAAAAACAGAAAAGATATTATCAAATTCACTATTTTAATAATCTTAAATATTTTAAATTCATAAAAATATTTTAATAATTTTTTTTTTTAAAAATGATTATCCACTTAATTATTTGTATAAAGATCAATTATTTTGCTTTCCTTTGTAATTATTAAAAATATAAAAAAATATAAAATATATTAAATTATTATTTTATATAAAAAAATGTCTTAATTTATATAAATATCATCATATATTATTAAAATAATATTTTAGTGCTAAGAAAATACATAATCCTAAATATACAAATTACATTTTTTGTTTTTATATTTATTATTTAAATTTTTGATAAAAATTTATTATCTTATTTTTAAAAATAAAAAATAAAAAATTATTTATTAAGATTATTAAAAGAGAATATTCTCATCACTTAAATCACAAAATATTATATATATTAATAACTTTTTTTTTTCTTATTTATTTATTTCGTTGCTATTATTACTACGAACGGAGATATATTATTATATATTTAAGAATAATGCATTAATTTGAAGTTTGTATTATTAACAAACATACATATAAATATTTTAAATCATTAAATATATTTAAATTATTTTATTAATTATGGAGAGATAGTTTTCTATATTAAACATTTAACAATTAATAAATTTAAAATTATATAATTTTTTTTATAATCTTTATTAAGATAAAAAAATATATATATATATTTTTAAATAATTAAAAAATACACAAATATAAATAAAAATAATAAATAAAAAAATTTATAAGCATATAAAAATTATTCCTAAATTATTAATTTTAGAAAAATCTTTAAAACTTAACAATTTGATTATGATGAATTTTTAGAATAACAATAAAAAGTAAAAATAAATATAAATTTAATTATTAATTTTTTTTTATAATTGTCGTAAAGATTTACGAATTTTTTAATTTAATTTTATATATATGTTAATATACTTCAATATATAATAAATAAAATTAATTTTATAATCAAAAAAAAAAAAAAAAAAAAAAAAAACATAAATCAAAATATTATGTTTTAAGAAGATATATATATAACTTCCTTCAACACAATAAAAGATAAAATGTAATATTTATTTATTTATTTATTTCAATATTTTATTTCATTAAAATATTAATTTATTAATTATTAAATATAAATTATTATTTTTTCTTTTCTATTTGAAGATTTAATAAATAATTCACTTTTATTGATTTAATTATAGTATTATGAAGTATTTCATTATTTATATGTATATATATTAATATTTTTCATTATGTCATAATTTTATTAGCCTATAGTATAATATACTTGGTCTTGACATATTCATTTTTGATTTTTGCATAACTAAAAAAGATTTTTATTAAATCTATAAAATTTTATATTTTAATAATATTTTTTTTATTTTTATGTATTTATTATATTTAATATATTATAATATAAATAATATATTTTATTTTTCCAAAGTTTGTTTATATTAATATAGTAATTTAAATATTATTTACTTTATATTTTTTATTTTTTAGATAATTATTATTTTACATTTTATAATTATTTAAAAATATTTAAAATTACTAATATGTTAATTTATAGCTGTCATTTTGAAAATAATAACTTTATAAATTTACAATATTTAGATAAATTTATTATAATAATAAATTTTCGGTTATTTTTACAATATTTATAATTGTTCCACAAGGAAATTATTATTAATAAGATATTAAATAAATTTTAATAAATAAAAAAAATTTTTTTAATATAATCGAATATCCGAATATTTAATATATGTTAATAAATTTTATTATATTACTTTTTATTTTATATTTAATTGAAATTACACTTAATACTAAATTACACTTAACGAAAATTATTAATTCTAATCCTGTATGGGTAAAATTCCATTATGTTAATAAAAAAAAAAATTAAAATTACTAAATTAATTAATTATTAATTATTGAAAAAAAAGTATATAAGGAAAAAATTTTTTTCAAAAAAAAAATTTTTTTATACAACATTCAAATTTTATTTAATAAAATTTAATATAAAAGCTTATATAATTAAAAAATTAATTTTAGTTTCTTTTCAGAAGAAATTTTAAATATACCATTATTTATAAAAAAAAAAAAAAAAAGTATTTGAACTGAAAATATAATAAATTTTAAATAAATTATTAAAATTTATATATAAAAATTAATTTTAAATATATATTACTTTCAACAAATCAAAATAATAAATATTTTTTAATAATAAATATTACATAATAAGAATATTCAAAATGAAAGTTATCGATACTGCTAAGTGGATTAAAGAAAATTATACCCCATATGAAGGTGATGCTTCTTTCTTAGTAACCGAAGCTTCCCAGAAAACAAAAGATGTATGGGCTAAATGTTGTGAACTTCGTGTTGAAGAAATTAAGAGTGGTGGTTGTCTTGATGTAGATAATAAAACTATTTCTACCGTTAATGCTCATGAAGCTGGTTATATTATTAAAGAAAATGAAGATATTGTTGGTTTACAAACTGATGCTCCTCTTAAACGTTCCATTAAACCATTCGGTGGTGTTCGCGTTGTTAAGAATGCTTTAAAGGCTTATGATCGTACTCTTGATCCTGAAGTCGAAGAAATTTTCAAATACCGTAAAACTCACAACGATTGTGTTTTCGATCTTTACACTCCAGAAATGAGAAAAGCTAGATCTAATGCTATTCTTACCGGTTTACCAGATGGTTATGGTCGTGGAAGAATTATTGGAGATTATAGACGTATTGCTTTATATGGTGTTGATCAATTAATTGAATGGAAAATGCAAGATAAACTTTCTATTGGAATCACAATGACAGAAGAAAACATGCGTACCAGAGAAGAACTTGCAGAACAAATTAAAGCACTTTATGAATTAAAAGCTCTTGGTCAAAGATATGGATATGATATTTCAAAACCAGCTACGAATGCTAAAGAAGCTATTCAATGGACTTACTTTGGCTATCTTGCAAGTGTTAAGGATCAAGATGGAGCAGCTATGTCTTTCGGACGTGTCGATTGTTTCTTTGATATTTATATTGAAAATGATATTAAGAAAGGACTCTTAACAGAAGCGGAAGCACAGGATTTAATTGATCAATTAATTATTAAACTTAGATTAGTTCGTCATTTACGTACTCCCGAATATAATGATTTATTCGCTGGTGATCCAACCTGGGTTACCATGGTTGTTGGTGGTATGAATAATGATGGAAGACCATTAGTTAGTAAAACTTCATATCGTATTGTTAATACTCTTAGAACTCTTGGAGCAGCTCCAGAACCAAATATTACAGTTTTATGGAATAATAAACTTCCAACTCCATTTAAACATTTCTGTAATAAGATTTCAATTGAAACCTCATCAATTCAATATGAAAATGATAATCTTATGAACAAGATGTTTGGAGATGATTATGCTATTGCTTGTTGTGTTTCACAAATGAGAGTTGGTAAAGATATGCAATTCTTTGGAGCACGTTGTAATTTAGCTAAACTTTTACTTTACGCTTTCAATCATGGTTATGATGAAAGAACTGAAAAGCAAGTTGGACCAGATTTTGGAGATATTAAATTAAATGAAGATGGATCAGTCAATTTCGAATCCGCTTGGGAAATTTATGACAAAGCCATGGATTGGATTGCATGTCTTTATGTCAATACTATGAATGCTATTCATTATTCTCATGATAAGTATTGTTATGAAGCTATTCAAATGGCACTTCATGATACTAATGTTCATCGTTACATGGCCTTCGGTATTGCCGGTTTCTCAGTTATTGTTGATTCGTTCTCTGCTATTAAGTACGCTAAGGTTTTCCCAGTTCGTAACCCAGAAACTAATTTAACTACCGATTTCAAAATTGAAGGTGACTTCCCAAAATTCGGTAATGATGATGATCGTGTTGATCATTTTGCTATTGAAATTCCAAAGATCTTCCTTGCCAAGTTAAAGAAATATCCAGCTTACAGAAACGCTGAACATACCTTATCTATTTTAACCATTACTTCAAATGTCGTTTACGGTAAGAAGACTGGTTCTACTCCAGATGGACGTAAGGCTGGTGAAGCTTTCGCTCCAGGTTGTAATCCAATGCATGGACGTGAAACTAATGGAGCTGTTGCTTCTCTTAATTCAGTTAGTAAAGTTGAATATGAATACTGTAAAGATGGTATTTCTAACACTTTCACATTCGTTCCAAGTGTTTTAGGTAAACTTGATGATGAACGTGTTTGTAATCTTACTGGATTATTAGATGGATATTTTTCACAAGGAGGATTTCATTTAAATGTTAATGTTTTAATTCGTGAAACCTTAGAAGATGCCATGATTCATCCTGAAAACTATCCAAACTTAACTATTCGTGTTTCAGGATATGCTGTTCATTTTATTCGTTTATCACCAAGTCAACAAAGAGAAGTTATAGCTAGAACTTTCCATGAAACTCTTTAAATTCTTTTAAACTCTATAAATTCTATTAAATTCCTTAAACATTTTAAATTACGTATTAATTAAAAAAAATACTTTTAAATATTATTAATAAATTATTCAATATTAAATTATAGCATTCGTTTACATTTTAAAAAAGAAAAGAAAAAAAATTTTATATAATTAAAATTATTATAAATAGTTATAAATTAAATTAAAATATTGAATATAAAAAATTATTATATTCAAAAATATACCAATATATATATATATACATATAGCTATAAGTTTTAAATTTAAAAAAATATATTCTATCTAATTATATTTAATGTAAATATATTAATAAAATAAAATAATACTTATAAATAAGTATTAAAATAAAAATAAATAATAATAATAAATTATACTTTATAAAAATTATTTTTGAATAACTATTAATTTAAAAAATATTATAAAAATATTTATAAACAAATATCAAAATATTTATTAATATTTCTTAAAGTTAAATATTGTTATCTATCCAATTATATTAAATGTAAATGTAAATATAATCGTTTACCAAAATATTATAAAATAAAAACAAATTAATTAAAATATAATAAAAATAAAAAAAAATTGAAAGAAATATATGAAATAAAAATAAAATAAAAATAAAATAAAATAAATAGTAGAATATGAATATAAAGTACAGATTGAATAAAATAAAATAAAATAAAATAAAATAAAATAAATAGTAGAATATGAATGTAAAGTACAGATTGAATAAAATAAAATAAAATAAATAGTAGAATATGAATGTAAAGTACAGATTGAATAAAATAAAATAAAATAAATAGTAGAATATGAATGTAAAGTACAGATTGAATAAAATAAAATAAAATAAATAGTAGAATATGAATGTAAAGTACAGATTGAATAAAATAAAATAAAATAAATAGTAGAATATTAATGTAAAGTACAGATTGAATAAAATAAAATAAAATAAAATAAAATAAAATAAAATAAAATAAAAAGAATTGAAATATGAATGTAAAATACAGATTGAATAAAATAAAATAAAATAAAATAATAATAAATGGGTAATTAAAATATATTAATTTTATGTTTATAAAATATTTTATAAAATATATTTTTAAACAAATACTCAATACAATAGACTAAGAACAAATGCAAATTTTTAATTTAAACTTAACCTTCAATAAAAATCATAAATTTTATTATTACACTTCATTAATATATAATATATATATATAAAAAAAAAAAAAAAAAAAAAAAAAAATTAAGAAGATAATATTTGTATATAAATACAAAATTAATTTTTATATAAATGATACTCAATTCAAATTACATATTTTTTTTATTTATATATATCAATATTGAATTATTATTTAAAGTATACTTAATAATTTGAAAAAACATTTTTAATAAGAATATCTTTTATACATTTATATTTTACTAAATAAATATTATGTAATATTATAACTAATAATAATTTTATACTGTAATACTCAAATTTGAATCTATATATATATTAATATAATATATAATAATTATATATTTTAACACATAAAAATATAAATATATATACTTATTAAAACTAATTAAAAAATATTTTTTATTTCAATTGTTATGGTAGTTTTTTTTTTTTTATTTTATTTTATTTTATTTTATTTTATTTTATTTTATTTTATTTTATTTTATTTTATTTAATTTTATTTTATTTTATTTTATTTAATTTTATTTTTTTATAAAATTTGATATTATTTACATTAATTATTTATAATATTATATAATACAATATCTTATTTACATTATTATTTATAATTTTAATTTCAATAGTTATTAGAAATATATTATAAATATTTTTATTTTAATAGTAATTAAAATTTTATTTTTAATATTTTAATTTCAATAGTTATTTGAAATATATTATAAATATTTTTACTATAATTCTCATTCATTTTTTTTTGTATGTGACATACATAACAAATAATATATATAGATATAGATATAGATATAGATTTATTTTAGATAAAATAAATATATTCAAAGGTTTTGGCTATGCGCTTTTTTAAGTCTTGGTCATTATTACTTTCTTTAGTATAACGACGTAATTTATGAAAAAGACGTTTTGGACAAGCTTTATGATGTCCATTATTGCTATGCTTAATATAATTATTCATAAGAAAAAGGTCATCACTATAAATCATATAGTCAATGAAAGCCATTTTTATTTCATTCAATTTTTTATTTTATTTTGTTTTTATTTTATTTCGGTTTAATTTAATTTAATTTAATTAAATTTTATTTTATTTTATTTTATTTTATTTTATTTTATTTCGTTAAGCTTTATTTTAATATTAATAATTTTTAAAATTTTTTATATTTATCAACTTTAGATTTTTAGTTATATTTATTTTTCTTAGTATGTAAGTACTTTTTTTATTTAAACAAATACTTATTTAGTTTGGTTTGATTTAATTAATATTTATTTTATTTATTTTATTATGTTTTATTTTGATATTAATAATTTTTTATATATTTTTATTTTTATATTTAACAACTTAGATTTTTTGTTTTATTTATTTTTCATAGCATTTAAGTATTTTTTTTCCTTTTTATTTAAATAAATACTTATTTATGAGTTTTAATGAATTTATAATAATAAATATTTTTAAAGGCAAAAATGAAAGCTTTTATACATAAAATTAATATATATTTTAGGTTTAATTTAAATAAACATATGATAGCTTATTTTTTCTAAATAAAATATAATGATTATTAAAAATAATGAATCTTCAATAGAATTTTTAAAAGAATTATTTTTAATTATTTCCATTGAAGCTATGGAATTATATTAAATTATTTTATTATTAATCTTAATGAATTAATATTAAATAATATTTTATGCTTAAAATATAACTTCATTATTTAATTGTCATTTGATCACTCTAAGCAATACTATCTGAACTTAAGACTTTATTTACAAATATCTACTTGATTAACTTTTTTTTTTTTTTTTTAATTATTATTATTATTATTATTATTATTATTATTATTATTATTATTATTATTATTATTATATATCTTTAAGTTTAATTGTATATTATAATCTTTAAATAAATATTTCCATTAAAAAACTTTTTTAAAAATTAATTTAATAATTTTAAAAAATAAAATATTTATTAAAATTATATAATATTGACATCTGATTTTTGAATGATTCTTTATTATAAAATTTCAAGATATTGCATTTATATGGCGTTATTAGTACTAATTTATATATAAAATTCATTATTAATTTAAATCAAAAGTATTTTTTAAAAAATACTCTTGTTTTACTATCAAATATTTAATTTTAAAAATCATGTTCATTATAAAATGTATTTAATAAGAAATATCATATAATTATTTTAAATAAAAATAAAAATATATGAATGTATTAAAATTTTTTTCCTTTTTTTTTTTTTTTTTTTTTTTTTTTTTTGATGGTGAATACATAATTATTGATTTTTAATTTATAAAATGTGATATTTTATTATTAAACTTTAATAATATTATTTTTATAAATTTTTTTTTTATATTTTTATATTACCAATAATTAATGACTTATTTAATTAAATGGGCAAATCATAAGATAGTAATATTATTTATTATATAATTATCTATTAAATAATAATAATAATCATATGAATTATTATATATTTATTCAAATATATAACTTTCATGAATTTCAATATGACCATTTAAGAAAACAATCACACTAATGATAATGTATAGATTATTAGAAACTATTAAAGCTATTTATTTTTCTTTTTTACTTCTTTTTTTTTTTTTTTTTTTTTTTTTTTTTTTAATCTTACATCAAATATCTATCTATATATATATATATATTATTTAATAATAATAGATAATACATATACATTATTGATATTAATAATATTAATAAATATTATTGAATAAATATTATTGTAATTTATATATGAATTGTAATATATTAAAATAGTTATTACTTGTAATATTTTAAAATATTTTCAATGTATTTTTTTTAAAAAATATTTTATAAGAAATAGAACTATTAATTAAGTCAAAAATTTTTATTATATAGAAAAATAATCATAAAAATATATATAAACACAATATTAAATTAATAATAAACCTATTAATAAACTTATTTTCCTTTTTAATTAATATATATATTATTTAAAAGTTCTTTATTATTATTATTATTATAATTATTTTATTAATACATTTTGTTTTAATTTTATTACTTTTTTATTTTTTTTTATCTTGAAGAACTGCCTTTTACCTGATTTTTTTTTATTGTGAAATATCATTTTAATAATATAGTTTATATTTAAATATTTTAAATTAAATTTAAACTTTTTTATTAAAAAACTTACATATATATTTAAGAGTTTTGAATTAAATATGCATATGATGATTTATTTTTTCTTTTTTCATGAATATTTATATTCATAATATTTTTTATTAAAATTATTTAATATTAATGCAATAAAATTATAAATTTAAATTTAATTAAATTATATAAATTATTATTCTCAATTATTATTAAATAATGCTCTATAAGAAATATAAAAGTATATTATAATAAAATTTTATTTTATTCTAATTATTTAACAATTTTACTTATATAATATTTTTTTTATAATAGAAAATTTTCATATATTTCATAAAGTGTAATATTTAATATACATTATTATTTATTATTAATTTTTTTAATGAAAATATCAAATATATATTTTAGAGAAGTTTAACAATTATTATAAAATATAAAAAAAAATATTAAATTTTTGCATATCAACTATTTATTATCAAGATTAAATTTTAAAAAGTATAAATTAATATAATAAAAATTTAACCTTATCTTAATAAGAAAGGTAATAAATAAATTTATTTCAAATGATTTTATTTCAAATGATATATTAGTTTTATGTTATTCTTAATTATTCATAATTTTATTTTTTTAAAATTAGCAAATCCTAAATGTCACTTTAGGTTTTTTTATTTAATGTAAATAAAACATTACACATATATAGTTTTAAATTGTTAATATATAAAATTATCTTATTCCAAAATTATATAAATTTTACTTACATTATATATATATTTTCATTAATATGAAAATTTTTAATATTTATTATATACAGTAATTCACTATTATTTAATTTTATCAAATATAGAAAATATTTTATGCATAAATAATAATATATAATAATTTCGTTTAATATATATTTTATATTTAAAAATCATTATGAGGTCAATGAATATATAGCTAATTAAAAAATAAAATTTTTCAATCTAATGAAACTAAAATAATTTTAAATATATTTGAAATAAATTAATATTTTAATTTTTTTTTTTTTTTTTTAATTTAAACAAATAGGCAAAACCTAAAATTATTTTTTATATTGTAATATATATACTTAAAAAAATAATAAAATATTATAGTAATTTATAATTACAGACATTTATTTATATTGAATGAAAATTTATCTATTACAAAATTTATATATATATACAACAATAACACATAAATTAAATATTAAACCTTATTTTATATTTATATATATATTTTTTATTAATCTTTTTTATTAATAATATTTATTTGGAAGATTAGCGTTTTTTTTTTTTTTTTTTTTTTTTTTTTTTTTTTTTTTTTTTTTTTATTATTATTATATTTAGTATTTTTTTATTAATATTTTTTTTTAATATTTTTTTTATTTAATTATTATTTTATTTAAATTTTAATAATTTAATATTTTAAAGTTATTTACAATCATTTAATTTTTACATGTAAAAATTTATAATTTATAATTTTTTAATTTTCATAAAGTATTATCATATTTGTATTTTCTACTTTATCATATGATATAAAATATATAAAATAAATTATATATTAAGAAGTAATTATTTTTATTTTCATTAAAGATGATAAACATCTTCAAAAGTTTGGGATATTCTCTTTTTTAAGTCATGTTCATGATAATATTTCTTGATATTAAGATGAACCTTTTGAATATGATTAACAGAAGAAACTTGTTGACAATTATTTTGGGCAACCTCAGATTTTTTATGATTCTTAATGTTGTTTATATATTCATTCATAAGAGAAAGATCATCACAGTAGTTTAAATGTTCAATGAGAGTCATTTTTGATTTTATTTATTTATGTTGGAAATTTTTTTCTCCTTTTGTAAATTGCTTTTCTTATATTTAATAGTTGTAAGTTTTTTTTTTTTTTTTATTTTTATTTTTTTATTTTTTATTTTTTATTTTTTATTTTAGTTTTTTATTTTTTATTTTTAATTTTTAGTTTTTGATTTTTAGTTTTTGATTATATGCTGTTTTTCTATTAGCTAATTAAATATTCTTTTGTTATTTAGTTTAAATTAATAATAAATATTTGATAGAAAAAATGAAGGTATTTATATTAATTTTATATATATATATAAATTTTTTTTTCAATTAGTAATTCATATGATAATTTATTTTTTTAAAATGAACATTTAAAAATCATTTCATAAATAAAATTAGAAAGGAATTATTAATATTATTATTATTATTATTAAATTTATATAAAATTTTTAATTTCATCATAATAATTATTATACCTAAATATATATTAAAATAATATTTTATATTAAATACATTAGTCAGACCTTTTATCATTTGATTACTATATACTTTACTATGTTAACTAACATTTGAAAACTAAAAAATTAATTATTATTATTAATCATTATTATAAAAGTATTTTCAATTAAAATTTAAATAGCTAATATTTAATATAGCAATAAAGCTAATGTAATTGCTATTATTGGGATATTTAAAATAAATAATTGTTCTATCATAAAATTCTTCAAGCTTCTACTTATAAATATATATTTTTTACTTCAAATTATTCATATTTTTCACCAAATTTTATATTTAATAATTATTATTATCTGTTAGAGAAAATATCAGATAAAATTAAATTTAAAAATATACATCAATAACAGTAATAAGTAATTATAATTAAGTATATAAATATTAAATGTAAAAATTGATATAAAGAATTTAAATAAATCATATATCATTCAGTATTTTAAAGAAATATAAATTAATATAATTAATTAATCCCTTTTGTAATTTTAAGGTAATTATTAATTTATATATTAATTTCAGATGACTAATTATTTATTATTTGTGATTAATAGTTTTAAAAA
>JACVTC010000090.1:275000-327500 GCA_016946835.1 Neocallimastix lanati (nom. inval.) | reverse complement strand
TATTTAACGTATGATATAAATTTGAAATTATATTATTAAAAAAAAAAAAACTAATTTATTATACAGTATTATTTTTATTTAATGCTTTTTTTTTTTTTTTAATCATATATATGAATATATTTTATTATTTATTTATTCATTTTAATATATTTAACGTATGATATAAATTTGAAATTATATTATTAAAAAAACTATAAAAGTGTAATATTTATGTATGAAAGATAATGTACAATAATTGAATTATATTTAATAATACTTAATATTTATAATAAAATTATAAATGAAATTTTAAAAATTTTGTTAAATAAAAATATCTTAATGCGATTTATGAAGTTTTTTTTTTTTTTTTTTTAGATAAAATACCAAAAAACAAAATATTTAAAATTATATAATTTTATTATTTTATTATTTTATATTATTTTATAATTAGTTTTAATAAAATTATCATTTATTTAAACATGTTAATACTTTTATGATTTATTTCTTTTATAATTTATTTATAAAGTTTGAAAAAAAAAAAAAAAAAAAAAAAAAAAAAATTCAAATTTTTCAAAATAATATTGAACAAATAAATAATATAATAAATTAAAAAATTATGATACAAAAAAAAAAAAAAAAAAATTCCAATCTTATTTATAATTAATTAATTATATTATTTAATTTATGTTTAAATTTTTTTTCTAATAAAATGGGCAAATCATATGAAATAACTATATTTATATGATACTTTTTTATTATAAATTTTTTTTTTCTGGATAATATTAAAATATTATAAATTAGTAATACATTATAAATACTTTTTATTTTAAAATATATAGTATTTAATTTTTTTTTTTTTTGGATAATATTAAAATATTTTAAATTAGTAATACAATGTAATTATTTTAAGTTTTATTATCCAATAAATGAAAAAAAAAAAAAAAAAAAAAAAAAAAAAAAAAAAAAAAACATTATTTATTTAATTACAAATAAAATTTTCTATTCAAAATAAATTACAATAAATAAATAAATAAATAAAGTACCAAAAACTTTAAATAACATCCTTATAAAAATCATATATATAAATATTACAATTTGTATTATAGTATTATTAAAAAATTAATCATAATATAAATTAAATATTAAATCATACAAAACTTTATAATTCTATGAAAAATTTTTTATTTATTTTATTATTTTTATTTATTATAATTTTTATTTTAAATTTTTATATATAAAAATGTAATTGTTTTTAAGTATTTATTTACAAACATAAATATTTTCAAGTAACTATATATAATTTTATTATTTTATTAATTATATATATATATATTTAACAAATATTCTACATTGATAGGCAATTAATGGTATTATATAACTTTTTAGGCAAAATAGGTAGTTTCAAGAATTTGAGATAAACGCTTTTCAAAATCATGATGTTGTTTATAACCATTATTTTGTAAATCATTCAAAGGATGTCCTTGAAAATTTGAATTATGTTTAACATGATTAATAAAGTACTTATTCATTAATGAATGTTCATCGCAGTCACATATATGATCAATAAAAGCCATTTTTTTTTTTTTTTTAATTTTTATTTTAATTATAATTTTTTAATCGACTTTTTATTTAATAATTTATTTTAGTTTTTGACTTCAAATTTTAAAGTATTTTAATTAATTAATCTTATTATTTATATAAAATATATTAATAAAAAGGAAAATAAGAAATATTTATATTTCTAAAAATTTTCTAATATTTAAATAAATATTAATAATTAAACATTATAATAATTCATATATATATTATTATAATAAAATAATAATATAATTAGAAGAAAATAAGATAATTAAACTATCCAATATTTCCATTATTTCCATTATTATTACCATATTTTATTTCATTTTTCTATAAATTTCTACGAATTCAATTACAATTTACAGCATTTCTAAAAATTTCCAATAGAATATAAATTAAATTCATTAAAATTCAAAAATACAAAAATTTTTATAATCTATAATATATTAAATTAATATATATACTTTATTTATTTTTTTATTTTAATTTACAGAGTTATTTCTACATTTTATAATTATTACTTAATATTTATTATTATTATTATTATTATATAAGGAATAAAATAAATTCATATTTATCATAATCTAATTCAAAAAAATATTTTATCATATTTCATATGATATTTATAACATTTGTTGGCTTATTTTATTTTTTTTTAATAATTTTATATTTATTAAATTCATATTTTTTATTTTACATTTAAATATGGAAGTGTATTAAGTAATTAAGTGAATATTTAAATTAATATGCAGGTTAATCCATTTATAATAAATTAATCTGGCTTTTTTATACTTAATTTATTTATTTATCTGTTATTAATATTATTATAATTATTATTTTAAAATCAAAATAAAAAAAAAAATTTAGATGATATTGAATTAAATAAAATAATTTCAGTATTCATATATATATATTTATCATTATTATTATTAGCTATTAATTATTATTATTATTATTATTATTATTATTATTATTATTATTATTTTTATTATTTTTATTATTATTATTATTATTATTATTATTATTATTATTATTATTATTATTATTATTATTATTATTATTATTATTATTATTATTATTATTATTATTATTATTATTATTATTATTATTATTATTATTATTATTATTATTATTATTATTATTATTATTATTATTATTATTATTATTATTATTATTATTATTATTATTATTTTATATTTAAAACAAAACGTAATACGAAGTATATACTAAAAAATTTTATTGGAAGTATCTAGAATATAATTAATTATGTAGAATTTTGTAGAATCATATTAATTAGAATTCTTTTAAAACCCTTAATTTAAGAAAAAAAAGTATTTATAATATTCATTAAACATTAACTAACTAAAAATTCTCAAATATAAATATCTTTAAATTTCACTTCGAAAAAATTAATTAACTTCAATAAATTTAAACTAAAGTACTTTAAATTTTAAAATTAAAAATTTTAAATATAACTAATAAATTAATAAATAAAAAGTGATTTAAATATATATATATTATATAATAAGTGATTTATAAAAAAACTTATTAAAACAAAAAGCGATTTATAAAAAAAACTTATTAAAACAAAAAGCGATTTATAAAAAAAACTTATTAAAACAAAAAGCGATTTATAAAAAAAACTTATTAAAACAAAAAGCGATTTATAAAAAAAACTTATTAAAACAAAAAGCGATTTATAAAAAAAACTTATTAAAACAAAAAGCGATTTATAAAAAAAACTTATTAAAACAAAAAGCGATTTATAAAAAAACTTATTAAAATAAAATATAACAAAAATGGCTTTTATTGACCATATGTTAGACTGCGATGAACATTCATTAATGAATAAATACTTTGCAAATCATGCCAAACGCCATTCAATTTCTCAAGGACATTCTATAAATGATTTACATATTAATAACCGTAAACAATATAATGATCATGATTTTGAAAAGCGTTTATCTCAAATACTTGAAACTACCTATTTTGCCTAAAAATGTTATATATCATAATTATATATAACATAAATTATATTAAAAAATATATTTATAATATACTTGTAAATAAATACATGTACATAAAACAAAAATTATTAAAATATTAATTAAAATAAATAAAGAATTTTTAGATAAAAATAAAAAATATATATATATAAAATTTATAAACAAAAATGATAAAAATATCATAAAAACTAAAAATAAAAATTTTTGTGTGATTTTACAATCAAACTTTATTTATTTATTTATTTATTTATTTATTTATTTATTTATTTATTTATTTATTTATTTATTTATTTATTTATTTATTTATTTATTTATTTATTTATTTGTTTATTTGTTTATTTATTTGTTTGTTTGTTTGTTTGCTTGTTTGTTTGCTTGCTTGCTTATTTATTAATTTAAGCAGTATATTTAATTATCTAATCAAATAAATTGAAAAAAGGTAAAGTTTAATGGTCTACATACTATCTTCTTCTTTACAGATGGTACTTTGTTTTTTTTTTTAATAATTATTTTTTAGGTAGAAATTATCTCTACTCTATAATACCATAATAACTTTTAAGTTTCTTTATATTCATTATATTACATTAACTTTATTTTTTATTAAATTTTATTTTTGATATTTTTTTATTTGATACACTACTTGTATATATATATATATATTTTTTTTTATCTTAATATATTTATAATGTATTTTTATATGACACTTAAATGTATACAATATATTAGTATTTTGTAATAATTAAATAATTCAATGGGTATGTATTCTTTTCCTTGTCTAAAAAAAATTGTATTTAATAATTTTTTTTAATAATTTAATAATTATAAAAATTAAAATAAAGTATGTTAGGATTAAATCATAAATAGTGTTGTATTAAATAACACAATAATAGATATTTATGTCATTAGGATTATTATGAAATAATTATATCATATTTAATATAGTCATTTCTTAAAGAAAGTTTTGGCAATAACACTTTGTTTGTCTATAGTTAAACGATGAAATTAATTATATAACGAGATACACGAATAGCTAAGATGGATAAAGTAGCGTCCTAAAATTTTCATAATCTCAAATATTTACATGTAAGTGAAATCCTCTTTGGCTAAAGTTGTCATCTAATAAACTAGAACGATTTAAGTTTCATCATCAAGCTTACTTAAAACAGTTGGAAAGAAAGGAAAAACACATTTGAAGTACTATTTTTACAATATTCATATACAACTTTACTAAAGAAAAGTAACAAATTCTATACAAAAAATCATTTTTAGTAATTGTATTATATTGTAATGCTAAATTATAGATGAATTACTTAAAAAAATAAAATTTTTAATTCTAAATGAATTATAAATGTTGAAATATTAATATTATGATGGAAAAGACACAATGAGAAAAAAAATTGATAATGAAGATTGTTAAAAAAGATTAATTCTATAAAGTTAATCTTTCTAAATTACAAATTAATAATACAAACTTTATTGTATCAAGATGAATTATTACACTTTTAAATTTTAAATACATATATAACATAATAAAACATATTTAATTATAATAATTGAATATTTATTATTTATAAAATAGATTAATTATTTATACTTTTTTTTTTTTTTTTTTTTGATATATATTATTTTTTCATTTTTATTTTAAATATAATATTAAAAATCTATATTACAATTATTATATAATATATTTACACTTTATATATTTTAATAACTATTAATTTTTAATATAAATTAAAATATTTAATAATAATAAAAAAACAAATCGAAACAAAACAAAATAAGAAACAAAAACAAAAAATAAAAAAATTTTATAAAAAAAACAATTATTATATAATATATTTACACTTTATATATTTTTAATACCTATTAATTTTAATATAAATTAAAATATATAATAGTAAAAAACAATTAAGAAACAAAAACAAAAAAAAAAATTTTATAAAAAAAAAAAAATTAATTACATAAATGTTAGATTGTTTAATATTTAATACGGTTATAATTAACTATATTTATAATAAATTTATTTTTCTTATGATAATTATCATATTTATATATCTCTGTATAAATATGAAAAATATTGGACAAAGATATTTTATTTTAATTAGTAATGCCTTATTAATAAATTTTTGTTTAAGATAAAAAAAGTAATGAAAATTCATATTAAACATTTATATCATTGAATTATTTGATTTAGATCAAAACAAATTAATATTGGAATATTTGAACTAAATTTAAGTTTATTTTAAATGTTCATATAATCAAATATATTTAAATTATTCAAAGTAAATATGAAGGATATATAACTGTAATTTTTTTAAGTTTTAATTGTACTAATGAGATTTCAATATTTCAAGTTTTTATAAACTTTAAAAATTTATATTTTAATTTATAATTTTTTAAATAAATATTTGACTTTACTTTATTTAATATCGAAGTATATTGTATAAAATCATATTATACAAATATACAGATAATAAAGACAATATTTAAATGTACCTTTATTATTTATTGGTTAATTGGAAGTAAATAAATTTAAAAAATAAATAGTTTACATTTACTAAAATAATATTATTTAATTTTAAATAAATAAATAAATAAAAAACTATGCATAAATAAAACAAAAATTAAAAAAATAAAAATAAAAATAGATATATTATATATATTTTTACTATAAATTATAAATTATATTATCGTATTATATATGTAATAATTATAGCGAAATTATATTTTATATTTGTTATATTTTATATTAAATAAATATTAATTTTAATATAGGATTTGATATACTGATAATAATTAAGTATTTAAAGTTATGGTATATAAATATTTAATAATAATTTTTTAAACAAATATTAATAATTTTAAGATAATAATTTTATGATATCAATAATAATATGATAAATAATATGGTATTTAATATATATAAAAACAATATATTCTTTTAAAATATATTTTATGTAATTGAATGATCAAAGAAAGATCTTCCTTTTTATTTAATATTATTTAAAGAGTTTCATGGAAAGTTCTGGCAATAACTTCTCTTTGTTGATCTGGGGTTAAACGAATGAAATGAACAGCATATCCTGAAACACGAATAGTTAAGTTTGGATAGAGTTCTGGGTGGACCATGGCATCCTTTAAAGTTTCACGAACTAAAACATTAACATTCAAGTGGAAACCTCCTTGGTTGAAGTAACCATCTAATAAACCAGAAAGATTACAAACACGTTCATCATCAATTTTACCTAAAACAGTTGGAACGAATGTGAAAGTGTTGGAAATACCATCTTTACAGTATTCATATTCAACTTTACTAACTGAATTAAGAGAAGCAACAGCTCCATTAGTTTCACGTCCATGCATTGGATTACAACCTGGAGCGAAAGCTTCACCAGCCTTACGTCCATCTGGAGTAGAACCAGTCTTCTTACCGTAAACGACATTAGAAGTAATGGTTAAGATAGATAAGGTATGTTCAGCGTTTCTGTAAGCTGGATATTTCTTTAACTTGGCAAGGAAGATCTTTGGAATTTCAATAGCAAAATGATCAACACGATCATCATCATTACCGAATTTTGGGAAGTCACCTTCAATTTTGAAATCGGTAGTTAAATTAGTTTCTGGGTTACGAACTGGGAAAACCTTAGCGTACTTAATAGCAGAGAACGAATCAACAATAACTGAGAAACCGGCAATACCGAATGCCATATAACGATGAACATTAGTATCATGAAGTGCCATTTGAATAGCTTCATAACAATACTTATCATGAGAATAATGAATAGCATTCATGGTATTGACATAAAGACATGCAATCCAATCCATGGCTTTATCATAAATTTCCCAAGCGGATTCAAAGTTGACTGATCCATCTTCATTTAATTTAATATCTCCAAAATCTGGTCCAACTTGTTTTTCAGTTCTTTCATCATATCCATGATTGAAAGCATAAAGTAAAAGTTTAGCTAAATTACAACGAGCACCGAAGAATTGCATATCTTTACCAACTCTCATTTGTGAAACACAACAAGCAATAGCATAATCATCTCCAAACATCTTGTTCATAAGATTATCATTTTCATATTGAATTGATGAGGTTTCAATTGAAATCTTATTACAGAAATGTTTAAATGGAGTTGGAAGTTTATTATTCCATAAAACTGTAATATTTGGTTCTGGAGCAGCACCAAGAGTTCTAAGAGTATTAACAATACGATATGAAGTTTTACTAACTAATGGTCTTCCATCATTATTCATACCACCAACAACCATGGTAACCCAGGTTGGATCACCAGCAAATAAATCATTATATTCGGGAGTACGTAAATGACGAACTAATCTAAGTTTAATAATTAATTGATCAATTAAATCTTGTGCTTCTGCTTCTGTTAAGATTCCTTTCTTAATATCATTTTCAATATAAATATCAAAGAAACAATCAACACGTCCGAAAGACATAGCTGCTCCATCTTGATCTTTAACACTTGCAAGATAACCAAAGTAAGTCCATTGAATAGCTTCTTTGGCATTAGTAGCTGGTTTTGAAAGATCATATCCATATCTTTGACCAAGAGCTTTTAATTCATTAAGTGCTTTAATTTGTTCTGCAAGTTCTTCTCTGGTACGCATGTTTTCTTCTGTCATTGTGATTCCAATAGAAAGTTTATCTTGCATTTTCCATTCAATTAATTGATCAACACCATATAAAGCAATACGTCTATAATCTCCAATAATTCTTCCACGACCATAACCATCTGGTAAACCGGTAAGAATAGCATTAGTTCTTGCTTTTCTCATTTCTGGAGTGTAAAGATCGAAAACACAATCATTGTGAGTTTTACGGTACTTGAAAATTTCTTCAACTTCAGGATCAAGAGTACGATCATAAGCCTTTAAAGCATTCTTAACAACGCGAACACCACCGAATGGTTTAATGGAACGTTTAAGAGGAGCATCAGTTTGTAAACCAACAATATCTTCATTTTCTTTAATAATATAACCAGCTTCATGAGCATTAACGGTAGAAATAGTTTTATTATCTACATCAAGACAACCACCACTCTTAATTTCTTCAACACGAAGTTCACTACATTTGTCCCAAACTTCTTTAGTTTTCTTTGATGGTTCAACAACTAAGAAAGAAGCATCACCTTCATATGGGGTATAATTTTCTTTAATCCACTTAGCAGTATCAATAACTATTTATTAATATAATTAAAATAAAAATATTAGTAATTCTTGAATATTATAAGTAAATTATTATGATATATTAAAATATATTAATTGTTATATAATACCTTGCATATTGTTTTATATTATATATATAATTTCAAATTTATATATGTTAATTTTTATAATTATATACTATATATTAATTAGTTTTTAGAATTCACTAAAAAACTTGTATAACGTTTTAATTTGTAATTGTATATTATTTTTGATATATATATATATATATATATATAATTATTATTTAATTTTAAAATTAAAAATCTGCTGAAGAAAAATTTTGAATATTTATACTTTTTTTTTTTTTATTCTTTTTTATTAAATAGATAAAAACTTTATTAATAAATTAATAATTTTAATTATTATAAAAATTACATATCCTAAAAAAATCAATTTAAATTAATATATTATGTAAATTAATACTTAATATGTATTTAATTTAATTATTTTCGTAATGCATTACGAAAAAATTTATTTTAAAAAATATTTAATCTTAATAGATCATTATCTGTTATATAAAATTTTTATTTTATTTTATTTTATTTTATTTTATTTTTAAAAGCTCTAACCCTATTTTAATCAGTATTTTTTTACTATGTATATAAATCCTATTTTTTTCCTAATTTTTTTCCTATCTCGTTCCGAAGAATAAAAGCTAACTTTAAAAAAAAACTTTAAATTAGAAATAATTATAGAATTATATTAATATAATAAATTTGTTCTATTATTACTATTTATTATTAAAGAAAATAAAATAAAATTATTAAAATTATAAAATTAAATAAATGTAAACGAATAATTATAATAGTTAATGAATAAATATTATAAAATAATAAATATAAATATAAAATGAATTTAAAAAAGAAAACTACAACAAATAAAATAATTAATTGATCTGAGTTATAAATACTTCATATTAATATTTAATTAAAATATCAAATACTATATTTATAAAAAAAAAAGATATATTTATATAGATAATAGAGTTTTATTTCAATTTCAGTTTTAGTATATCAGCTTATTAAAAATGTTTGATTTCATTTATATTAAATTAAATGTACTTAAAATAATTATTGAATTGTATAAATATAGTTTGAAAAAAAATACAATTTTGAAATAATAAATTAAAATAGCATTATACATTTAATTTAATATATATTTATATACCTCTTTTCATGTAAATTTTTAAAATTTTAAATATTTTTATAATTCAAAAGTCTTTTTTTTTTTTTTTTTTTTTTTTGAAAAAAAATATATAATAATAAAAATATATCTTCTTTTAATAAAAAATTATTAAACTGTACTAATTTATATTATTATAATTAAAAAAAAAACAAGCTACATTCATACTACCTAATTTTATCATAATAATAAGACCTTTTATTAATAAATTTACACTATGAATAAATAATTTATAGAGTTTATATCAAAAAGAAAACTTTTTAAAAATTTATGGTTTTTTTTTTAATAAATATTTAGAAAAATTTGTTAATATAATCTCTACAGTTTCCTATTAATTATTCCACAATTTTGATTAAGTTTGTTCCATTAAAAAAAAATTAATTTCTCCAATGTATTAAAAATAAAAATAATTTTCATTATATCACGTGTTATATATATATATGTTTTTACGTCGTTATAATTATAATTATCGTTATAAATACCGAATAAATTTTATTATCTTAATGAAAACTAAAATATTAATTAATTAATTTTTAATTTAAATAATATCATATAATAAAAAAAAAAGTATAAATAGAATTAATTTTTTTTTTTTAAAATTTTTTTTACAATTTTAACAGTCATATCTATATATTCAATTAAAAATAAATATATTATACCTTTACTTTGGAAAGAAACAATAAAGAAAAAAAGATTTTTTTTTTTAATTTTTGAAATTAATATAATTTAAAGAAAATAAATTATAACAATTATATCTATTATTCCAACTAAAATAAAGAATTATACCTATATTTAAACATTTTAAAAAGAAATTTTAAACAATTTAATAAAATAATTTTAAAATTTATTTATTTTGAATAATATTATCAAAATGCAAGGTACTATTTAAACAATAAATATATATTTCAAATATTATAATAATTCACTTATTATATTTAAGAATTACTAATATTTTTATTTTAATTATATTAATAAATAGTTATTGATACTGCTAAGTGGATTAAAGAAAATTATACCCCATATGAAGGTGATGCTTCTTTCTTAGTTGTTGAACCATCAAAGAAAACTAAAGAAGTTTGGGACAAATGTAGTGAACTTCGTGTTGAAGAAATTAAGAGTGGTGGTTGTCTTGATGTAGATAATAAAACTATTTCTACCGTTAATGCTCATGAAGCTGGTTATATTATTAAAGAAAATGAAGATATTGTTGGTTTACAAACTGATGCTCCTCTTAAACGTTCCATTAAACCATTCGGTGGTGTTCGCGTTGTTAAGAATGCTTTAAAGGCTTATGATCGTACTCTTGATCCTGAAGTTGAAGAAATTTTCAAGTACCGTAAAACTCACAATGATTGTGTTTTCGATCTTTACACTCCAGAAATGAGAAAAGCAAGAACTAATGCTATTCTTACCGGTTTACCAGATGGTTATGGTCGTGGAAGAATTATTGGAGATTATAGACGTATTGCTTTATATGGTGTTGATCAATTAATTGAATGGAAAATGCAAGATAAACTTTCTATTGGAATCACAATGACAGAAGAAAACATGCGTACCAGAGAAGAACTTGCAGAACAAATTAAAGCACTTAATGAATTAAAAGCTCTTGGTCAAAGATATGGATATGATCTTTCAAAACCAGCTACTAATGCCAAAGAAGCTATTCAATGGACTTACTTTGGTTATCTTGCAAGTGTTAAAGATCAAGATGGAGCAGCTATGTCTTTCGGACGTGTTGATTGTTTCTTTGATATTTATATTGAAAATGATATTAAGAAAGGAATCTTAACAGAAGCAGAAGCACAAGATTTAATTGATCAATTAATTATTAAACTTAGATTAGTTCGTCATTTACGTACTCCCGAATATAATGATTTATTTGCTGGTGATCCAACCTGGGTTACCATGGTTGTTGGTGGTATGAATAATGATGGAAGACCATTAGTTAGTAAAACTTCATATCGTATTGTTAATACTCTTAGAACTCTTGGTGCTGCTCCAGAACCAAATATTACAGTTTTATGGAATAATAAACTTCCAACTCCATTTAAACATTTCTGTAATAAGATTTCAATTGAAACCTCATCAATTCAATATGAAAATGATAATCTTATGAACAAGATGTTTGGAGATGATTATGCTATTGCTTGTTGTGTTTCACAAATGAGAGTTGGTAAAGATATGCAATTCTTCGGTGCTCGTTGTAATTTAGCTAAACTTTTACTTTATGCTTTCAATCATGGATATGATGAAAGAACTGAAAAACAAGTTGGACCAGATTTTGGAGATATTAAATTAAATGAAGATGGATCAGTCAACTTTGAATCCGCTTGGGAAATTTATGATAAAGCCATGGATTGGATTGCATGTCTTTATGTCAATACCATGAATGCTATTCATTATTCTCATGATAAGTATTGTTATGAAGCTATTCAAATGGCACTTCATGATACTAATGTTCATCGTTATATGGCATTCGGTATTGCCGGTTTCTCAGTTATTGTTGATTCGTTCTCTGCTATTAAGTACGCTAAGGTTTTCCCAGTTCGTAACCCAGAAACTAATTTAACTACCGATTTCAAAATTGAAGGTGACTTCCCAAAATTCGGTAATGATGATGATCGTGTTGATCATTTTGCTATTGAAATTCCAAAGATCTTCCTTGCCAAGTTAAAGAAATATCCAGCTTACAGAAACGCTGAACATACCTTATCTATCTTAACCATTACTTCTAATGTCGTTTACGGTAAGAAGACTGGTTCTACTCCAGATGGACGTAAGGCTGGTGAAGCTTTCGCTCCAGGTTGTAATCCAATGCATGGACGTGAAACTAATGGAGCTGTTGCTTCTCTTAATTCAGTTAGTAAAGTTGAATATGAATACTGTAAAGATGGTATTTCCAACACTTTCACATTCGTTCCAACTGTTTTAGGTAAAATTGATGATGAACGTGTTTGTAATCTTTCTGGTTTATTAGATGGTTACTTCAACCAAGGAGGTTTCCACTTGAATGTTAATGTTTTAGTTCGTGAAACTTTAAAGGATGCCATGGTCCACCCAGAACTCTATCCAAACTTAACTATTCGTGTTTCAGGATATGCTGTTCATTTCATTCGTTTAACCCCAGATCAACAAAGAGAAGTTATTGCCAGAACTTTCCATGAAACTCTTTAAATAATGTTAAATACCTTATTATTTATCATATTATTTATCATATTATTTATCATATTATGAATATTTTAAAAATATTATCTTTAAAATATTATCTTAAAATTATTATCTTAAAATTATTAATATTTGTTTAAAAAAATATTAATATATTTATATACCATAACTTTAAATACTTAATTATTGTTAATATATCATCATATCATAATTGTTTAAATATAATAAATATAATATTTGTAAATAATTAATTAATAATTGAATTATTAAATAAAAAATATATAAAACCTAATTATTATTAATATATCAAATCATACTCTAATTGTTTAATATAGTATAATATATATAACATTTTTAAATATTAATTAAATAATTGAATTATTTAATATATAAAAAAAAAGCATAACAATAAAACATAATAAAATATAGTAAAAATTTATGAAATATAATACATTTATTATTTTTTTTATATATATTTGATTTCATTTATATATATAGAAAAGGGATTTTATATTTTAAATTGAAATTATTTTCTATTCTTATGAGTTATATAAATAACTTTTTAATAATTGTAATACAATTAATTATAAAAATATCAAAAATCCATTAAAAGAAAATATATATGTAATATTTTCTATTATATATGAAAATATCAAAACCTTTTTAAGATAAAATATAAAATAATAATATTTATATATTTATTACTATTTAATATATAATCATAATAACTTTCATTAGAATTAAATCTTCTATTTAATTATTTAAAAAAAAAAAATTTTATATCTAAATTAAATATATAATTAATATATAATAATAATATCAATGAATAAATTAAAAAATTTTATTAAAATATAATAAATATTATCTCAATTTTTTAATTTATATTAATATATATCTATTTATTATTTAAATAACTAATCATGGTATTGTCTTTGTATTAATATAATTTTGTATAATAGTTTCACAATGTTACAAAACTAGTAGAGTTATGAAAGCGATGGATAAAATATGATTTTACGTGAGACACCCTAAAAGTATAATCTATAATCAATTTATAAAAACTTGAAATGTTGAAATCTCATTAATAAAATTTCCACAAGAACTATACAATATTTTCTTCATGATCTTCTTCATCTCTTCTTAGAATAATTAAATAATAGTTGAAAATTTAGACATATAGACTGAACTTTAATAATATATATTATTTTGTAAATAATCACAGAAATTTGGAAAAGAATATTAAAATCAAGATTTAATATTTAAATATAATTATAATTAATATAAAAAAAACCAAGGACATTCTATTTTTAAAAACCTTAATATTATCATTAAATTTAATTTTAAATTTAGTTCATATATACTAAATCATCTAATTATTGGTAATTTCTATATACATTAACTACATATATATATATATATATTTAATATATAATATAATTAGAGATATTTGATTTATAGTATGTTTATCATTAGTTTCATTATTTTCTTTAAACAATTATGAATTTTAAATAATTTATTATTTAAAATTAAAAAATGATCGTACATATGAAGATTATTTTTTGATTTGAATAAAATCTTTCAATAATTCCACTGAAAGTTGAAAATGAATATTTATTTACCCTTTTTATCATTCTTAATATAAACTTTATAATTAATAATGAACATTAATGATAAAAGATCAATCAGAAAAAAAGAATTAAATTGATAATTAATTAAATTACATATTATTTTTAAAGGTAAACGTAAAAATTAAAAATATATAAAGTTTTTTAAATCAATATCAAGAATATAAGAACTTTATTTTAGTTGTTAACTTATTTCTAATTAAATCAAAAATATCAATACCAAACTATTATGATAAATATGATTAATTATATTTTGATACTAATAATTTTCTTTATCTCATAAGCATAAAAATAATTTTATTCCAATTAAAAATATATTGATAGGTTCATAATAATCAACATTCAATTCTTTGGCCATTATTTTTCTATTAAAAATAGTCTTTATTAATAATGATAAAATTGTCTTATCATTATTAATAAATAAAAAGTATAAAACATTAAATAATTGTAATAAATTTTTAATATTACAATCTTTTTTTTATATAGATATATATATATAAATAGAATTAACAAAATTAATAATAAATTTATATTATTATAAAAAACTTCTTAATTAATAACTTAATGTCTTATTAAATAATCTAATATCTATATAATTATTTTTTTTTGTTTTTTTTTTGTTTTTTGTTTTTGTTTTTTGTTTTTGTTTTTTGTTTTTGTGTTGCTTTGTCTTTTAATACAAAAATCATAAATTGAACTTTAATAAATATAAATCTATTAAATAAATTTATGTATAATATTTAAATCGATAATATTATGTAATGAGAAAAAAAAAAATAAAGTATTGAATAATCTATTTTATAAAAAATAAACTTATAATATTAGTATTAAATAATTATATATATATATATAGTTCTTAGTATGAATTTGAAATTCAGATTTTATAGTATAATCTTTTTTAAATTCTTCATTTTAAATTTTAATTTATCTTTCCATTTTTTTTTTTTTTTTTTGTATCTTTCCATTCTATTATTAACATTAAAGTATAATTAAAGAACTAAAATCATGATATATAATTATAGTTCTTTCAGTATTAAAGATTTTATTTTAATAAGAGATTCAATTATGTTTTAAAATATTACACAATTATTATAAACAATTTTTTATTAAAAATTTATTACCTCCTATCGAAAATACATTTGCATATATATTAAACTTCTTTTATTCTCTTACAGTTCTGATTCAGTAATTAAATAAATTCAATAATTAAAAAAACACAATAATAGTAATTAGTAGTAATATATTTGTACAAATATAATATTCTTTTAATCTCTAACAGTTTCGATTTAATAATTATGAAAAATCAATAATAGTAATAATATTGAACAAATATTAAACTTTAAATATATTAAAGTTTATTATTTATACAATAATGTATTAATATAAATACATTATTGTAATACATTAATAAATAAATATTCAATATTTTTAGTAATAATAATAAATCATGAACTTTTTTAAAAATTTTTTTTTATATTATATTACACGAAATATTATATATAAATTAATTATAAAATATGTATATTAAGATATATTAAAATATATTAAATTGTATTATCAAAATTGAAATAAAAAAAAAAAAAAAAAAAAGAAGATAATAAATAATAAGAAAAAATATATGAAAATATTAATTTCCACTATATATTTATCATAGCAAATTAGTATCTAAAAAAACATACATTATAAAATGAAAATTGCAAATATGAAAAATATTTAAAAAAAGTATAATGAAATTATTAATATGACTATTATAAATTAATATTTGTATATTTATTTTATATAAGGAAATTACTAAATTATGCATAAATGCATAGAATTATTAAATGTTAAAAATGAATAATGCATTGTTAGTAGTAATTAGAATATTTATATTTTTAGATGTATGACTTTACTAATATTAAAACTATAAAAAGTAAAATATATATTAGTATTATACTTTTTAATAAAATTACTTTTCTATATAATATACAAATTAAAATATTTAAATTATAATAAATTAATTTTTTTTTTTATAAAAATTTTAATAACTATTATTATTAAAGTATTAATGAATGGATATTCAAAAAAAATAACTATAACAAGAAACACCAATTAATAATATATATCTTAATTAACATTTAAAAATATAAATAATAGTAAAAAAAAAAAAAATACAATAAAAGTTTATTACAAATACAAAATATATATTAATCCACTATCATAATAATATATGTTTATAATCATCTATATGTCTTATAATTAATTAGACTTACAATTGTATATATATAGAAAAATCCACTTTTAATTTTTATTTAATTCACAATTTTAATTATTATTAAATTTTAAAATAATAATAAAATTCACTTTAAAAATTTTAATTTTCAACTTATTAATTTAATTATTGTTATTAAAGTTTAAGTAAAATGTAAACAATATTTAATATAAATATTTTCAATTACAGTTTCAAAAATAAATGACTAATAAATATTAATATTTTTTATTATACAATATAAGATAAAACACAAAAAAAAATAATTATAACAATATGACTAATAATTAATTATTTAATATATATTCAATTTCCTTTCTTATGAAATTTCTATAATTATTTTTAATGACTAATGACTAATACTATTTTTTTCATTAATTACCTTTACTATTATTAGTATGACTATTTCTATTATTATTATTATTATTATTATTATTATTATTATTATTATTACCACTATCATCATTACTATTAATGTTAACTATTATTATTATTTTATTATTATTATTATTATTATTAAGCTATTACTATTATTATTTTCATTATAACTATTTCTATTACAATTATTATTACTAATATCATTACTAATTATTATTACTATAATTATTATAATTAGGCTATTACTATTACTAATATTATGACTATTTCTATTACAATCATTATTATTACTACCATTATTACTATTACAATTAATAATAGTAGTATATTTATAAATTATTTTTATAATTTTTTAAAATATAATAATAATAATATAATGGTGTTATGAATATTATGAATATATATTTTTAAATATTCTAAAAAAAATACTAAAAGTTACAGTTAAGTATTAGTATAAATCTAAAAATTTAATTATTTATTTGAAGAATAATATTATTAATATAAAATATCTATTTTAAATATTTATGAACTTTTATAAATAATTATATAATGTCTCATTTTCAATAAAATGTATCATTAAATAAAAAAAAATCTTTAAATTAGTATTTACCAATTAAATAAAATTTTAATTTTATTAAATCAGATATAAATAATAATGGATACATTATTTTTTGAGTATAAGATAAAATAATTATTATTGTTATATTGAACTCTTCAAGAAGTTGGCTATTTTTGGTATATACTATTATTTTTAAATAATAAAGATAATTTTTAGTAGTTTCATTATTGACTTTACAACAAATATACCGTATTTTTTGGTGTAACTACTTTTTATATGAAACAAATGCTAATGTATCCATTTTTTAATTTATTAATATTTTCAATATTAATATTTATTTAATATAAATATATACATATACTTATATATTACGTATGTTCCATAATAATAAAGTATATTTCATTTTAATTAGTTATATTAGTATATTCATTAATTTCACAGGGTTAGTAAATGTTAATTACATTTTATCTGAGGATTTATTTATAGTAATATATTATTATTGAATAAAATTTTATATATTAAAATAAATTATTACAATTTAAATATATAATATTATACTTTCATGATATCTTATATTATTATCACTTTAAATTAATTTTTATGATATTTTTTGTAGATCATTTATAAAATATTATATTATTAATTTATTTAAATTAATTAAATTTTTTCATGATTTGTTAATATTATATTATTATTATATTTTTTTTTTTGCATGAATATTATTTGTGGAATTTTCTTATAAGTTTTTTTTTTTTTTTGTTGTTATATTAATCCTCATTTCTCTATTAAAGATTAATATGTACTTATGTAATATCATTCCTCTATTGGTATAATTATTTATTATTGATATAACTATTTATAATTGATATAATTATTTATTTATTAGTAAAAAAAAAAAAATTTTTTATCGATTATCGATAAATTTGAAATAAATTAAAAATAAATAACTTTCATGACAATTGTATTAATATTTAATAATCATAACTTTATTTTTGTTAAAATTTAAATATAGTATTTTTACTAGTCATGTTTATTATTTTAATTAATCCTAAAGTATTATTAATATAATTTGCTTTATAAATGATTATAACTTCAAAAAATTTTTAATTTTTTAATAGAATAATGATTACTTTTGAAAAATCAATAAAAATATGCTATTATTACTGAGAAAAAAAAAATTATTTCACTTAAGAAATGAATCTTTCACTCATCTCGAATTTATATGAGAAGAATTATATACTATCTGAAAATATTTTTTGTAATAATATAAAATATAAATAATAATGTGGTACTTTATTCAATATACAAACAATATTAAATCTTAGAAAGTATTAAAAAAAAAAATAAAAAAAAAATAAAAAAAAACTAAAACTATTAAATTGTATACAAAAATGAATATAAATAAAATAATACTACGATTAAAATATATTCATTTTCGATAAATAATTTTACATTGCATATAAATTAATTTCTCTGACAAAATCTCCAAAATTAAATTTATTAAAGATAAATTTTAAATTAAAAAAAAGAAGATTTTATTTAATAAAAAAAAATTTAAGGGCAATTTACATTTGGATAACAATTTTATATTAATTGATTTATAATAAATATACATTGAAATATTAAATAGTACAAAAATGTTTAATAATTATTATAACATTTCATAATACTAAAAAAAAAAAAAAAAAAAAAAAAAAAAAAAAAATAGTAATAAATTTACTATAAAACAAAAAATATATAAACAAATAAATACATTTATTAATTACAATGAAACAATTATAACTTGAAACTTCTATTTTTGATAATAGAAATATAAGAAATATTGTAATCAATATTTTTTTAAAAATAGAATAATTATAAGAATTATTTTTCTTCATGAAATATTTAAGAATTTATATAAATAATATCATTTTTTAAATATACATGAATTTATAAATAATGACATCTTTTAAAAGTATAAAAATTCATAAATAATGACATTTCTTATTATATAATAATTTAATAATTAATGTCATTTATAACTTTCATTAATTTATTTTTATAAATATATATATATATATATATATTCCAAAAACTTACATAGATATATATATTAATATTTACATTTTCAACATTTATTCCAAATATTTCAACTTCATTATATTTATATAATGTTATCTTAATAATACACTAAATATTAAATATTTTTAAAATTATATCCCACTATTATAATAATTTTTTTTTTTAATTTTACAGTAAAACAAAATAAATTAAAAAACAATAATAATATTAATAATAATATTTAAAATTGATATGTATTAACTGTAATTATATATATTATAACCAAAAAAATTGAATATCAAATCTTTTTGAAAGGTGAAATTATATGATTTAAACTTTTAACGGCTTAATTAAAAAAAGTTCATAAATTAAAAGATATACAAATTTAATATTTAAATTATTGGCATATTTTTTTGTGATTAATCAAAATTACATATATATAAACACACTTTTACCTGTCCTTTTTTTTTTTTTTTTTTTTTTTTCATTCAAGAATTGTTTATATAAAAAATTTGGAATTATCTTTTTTTGGAAATATAATTTTAATTCTTTATTAATTATAATATATTTATTATAATATAATAAAAAAAAATTTTTAATAAAATTTTTAAAATATTGTATAAAAATTCATAATCATTAATTTATTTTATAAGTAATAAAAATTTCTAAATATTAATAATACTAAAATGAAAAGAAATACTATCCTTGAAAAGTAATATAGATAATAATAAATTTATTAAAAATTAAATTAAAATATATATAAATTTAATTAAAATATATATATTAATAATTAACAATAATTTATAATATTTATAGTACGCTTAAAGCATATATAGAAAAGCAAAAAAAATTCAAAGTTTTAATTAAAAAAATTCAAAAATCAATACAATCTAAAGAATATAAGCAATATAACTGTCCTTTTGATGAATTCATAAAGAAGAAGTGGAAAATTTCAAAGTAATTATAATATTTTTTAATTTTTATATTTATTTAATAAAAATAAATACTATATAAATTATTGGATTTCATCATTACTAATTTTTATATATATTATTTAAATATTTTTCATATGAAACTATTAAATGAAATAAAATATAGAGCTCGTAAGTTGAAGTTTATATAATTTAAAAAAAATAAAAAATAAAAAATTGTATTATATATATTAATTTTTTTTTTATAAATATATAAATATTATATATTATTAGAAGCTTATCGTTACTTAATATCTGCAAAAGTAATTGATCAACTTGAAGATTTTGAAATTCAACCATGTAAGTATAGTATAATACTTAAAAATTTTTACTTAATTAAATAATAAATAATATTATATTAATTAAATCTTTAATATCTATTCCAAAAATACTAATAATAATAATAATAATTATAAAATAAACTAAAAAGGTTATGAACGTATCTGTAGATCTATATATAGTTATGCCAAAACTCCAACTCAAATGAAACTCTTATGGGGATCTATACTTCAAAATGCTGGAAATAGACCAGATTGTATTAATAGTTCACATGTAACAAGAACATGGAAGAAGCTTTGTTCCGATGAGAGATATTCTAAAATTTGTCATTATGAAGATGAAATTATAACTAAAGTTGAAAAATCAATAAAGAGAGGTACTAAATCTATAAAGCGTAAGCAATTACCTAATAAAGAAACTAAAGAAACTAAAAATATAAGTAGCACAACTCAAATAAACCAAATAAACAAAAATTCAACACCATCTAATACTGTAATAAATAATAATGAATATCAATATGTTTCATCAAATAATTCAATTTCAAATTCTTCAAATTCACAGTATAATATTTATCCATCACCAAATATGAGTTTAGCAGTAATTCAATATGATAATAGAAGTAATAATACTAATAATAATATTAATAATAATATTAATAATAATAATAATTATAATAATAATAATTATAATAATAATAATTATAATAATAATAATAATAATAATAATAATAATAATAATAATAATCAAAATTCCTTTACTCAAAATCAAAGTCAAACTAGTTATCAAATAGTTTCTATAAATAATACTAATACTGCTCAATCATCATATAATGCTACTCAGTCATCATATACTGTGGCACAAACACCATATAATCAATTATCATATACTACTGCTCAACCATATAATACTAATCAATCATCATATACTACTACACAAGTATCATATAATACTTCTCAAACAACATATGGTACACCAATTATAAATATTCCTTCTATTCAAAATAATAATATACAATATAGTTTCCCATCTCCTACAAGTAGTATCTGTAGTCCAATTGTCAAGAATGAGAGTCAATCTCCAGAATTTAATCAAGATAATAGTAATGTTCAAAATATTACCTATACATCAACTGTGAATATTTTAAATCCAGTAAATACTATTGAATATTCAATTATTAATAACCCATCGGATGTTAAAAATATTGTAGTTATTCCACCAGTTAATTCAGTGAATCAAACCACCACTAATATTCAACCTCAACAACAAACTGTTGAATATCGACAAGTATTACAAAATTATCAAGTAACTCAAACTCAAATTCAAACTGTTCCTCAGGCTCAAACACAACAACCACAACAAATTATATATTATTATTAAAAAAAAAAAAAAAAAAATTATTAATTATTAAAAAATGAAATTATTATTATATTATATAGATAAAGTTAATTTTTAATTTATACTTAATGTAGATTTAAATAATATTTATATAGTAAAAAAAAAATAATTATTTTATTATTTTATTTTGTTTTGTTTTTTAAAAAATTTTTTAAATATATTTAAGATATTTAAATTATTATTAATGAAAAATATAATTAATAATATTTTACATTTAGAAATAATTTATTAATTATATTTTTCATTAATAATAAGTATATAAGTATATATAAAATAATCATTAAAATGTAAATTATTAAAATTTAAATACAATTATTTATATATGTACGTTTATTATTTATTTATCAATTTGTAAAAAACAAAAAAAAAAAAAAAAATTATTTCATTCTGTAAATATTAGTACAATCCGTTTAAATATATATATATATATATATATATATATATAGAAAAAAAGAAAATAACTATTTTCCTTTTTTTTATATATTATATTATATATATAAATAAAAAATAATAAATAAAAAAAAATTAAGAATAAAAAGACTATACTAGCCCAACAATTTTTGAATTTTTTTTTTTTTTTTTTTTTTTTTTTTTTTTTTTTTTGTTTGGTTTAGTTTTTTCCATTTTTTATAAAAATTTATTTAATCTTTGTTAAAAAACATTTTTAAATATTTAAAGATGTAATTATTTATGATTATCAAAAAAATGTTTAAAAATCATTTTTAATTATATATAAAATAAGGTTTTCAAATATTTAAAAAAGGAAAGATTAATTATTATTATTAATTGTTTAAAAATCATTAGTAATATATAAATCAATGTTTTTAAATATTTAAAATAGGAAAGATTTATTATTACAATTTATTACAATTGTATAGAAATTATTATTAATTAATATATAAATTAATTTTCTTGGAAATAATGAACACTAAAATTGTAATTTTCTTGGAAATAATTAACACTAATACCAAATTTATAATTTACAATATTACTAAATTATGATATTAGTGTTAATTATTTCCAATTTAAATAATTTTTTTTTTTTTATTTCAAAATAAATATAAATATAATTTAAATAATTTAAATGATATAGTAATTCTATATATATATATATATTTATTTTATTTTTTTAAAAATAATTTTTGATTAATAATTTTTGTCTAATAAATTTAAATATAATTATAAACTTATAAAATTCTATAATTTTTTTTTTTTTAATGAATCTATATATTATTAATTATAATTAAATTAATTTTAATAATTTCATAGAAAGTTTCTGGTGAGGAGTTTTCTTTGTTGGTCTGGTATTAAACGAATGAAATGAACTTCATATTCTGAAGTACAAATAGTATAGTTAAGTTTGGACAAAGTTCTGGGTTAATCATGACATCTTTTAAAGTTTCATGAACTAAAATAATTACATTCAAGTGAAATCCTCCTTCGCTGAAATAACTATCTAATAAACCAGAAAAATTGGTAACACATTCATCTTTAAACTTAGAGGTTGGAATACAAGTGAAAGTGTTAAAAATGGCATCTTTACAATATTCATATTCAATTTTATTATAAGAGTTAAGTGAAATAATTACTCTGTTAATTTTACATTCATACATTTAAATTACAAGATAGATTAAAAGCTTCTTCGACTTTGTCCTTTGTGATCTTTTGGTGTAGAACAGGTCTTCTTACTATAAACAGTATTTGAAGTAATAGTTGAAACAAATAAAGAAAGTTCAGAATTTCTGTAAACTAAATACTTCTTTAATATAGTAAAAAAAAAAAAAAAAAAAAAAAAAAAAAAAAAAAAAAAAAAAAAAAAAAAAAAAAAAAAACATTGAAATTTTAATAGCAAAATGATCAATACCATCATCATCATTATTAAATTTTTGGAATTCATCTTCGATTTTGAAATCTGTAGTTAAATTAGTTTCTTTATTACTACTTTAGAAAACCTTATCATATTTAATAGTAGAGAAGAAATCAGTAGTTACATTGAATCCTAAAATACTAAAAGTCATATAACAATGAATATAAGTATCATAAAATACTATTTAAATAGCTTCATGATAATATCTATTATTCATAGAATTAATAATAAAAACAATTTATGGCTATATTAAAAATGTTTCCCATATTGATTCGAAATTGAGATATCTATCTTCATTTAATTTAACATGACCAAAATTTTAGTTCAACTTATTTTTTTTTTTTTTTTAAATTCTTTCATCATATTCGTAATTGAAGACATAAAATAAAATTTTAGTTAAATTGCAACAAGCTCTAAAAAATATATTTTTTTACTAACACTTACATGAAACATGTCAGGCAAGAGTACAATCATCATCAAGTATATTATTCATATAATAATCAATTTTATATTGTATTGAAGTAGTTTCAATGGAAATTTTATTACAAAAACATTTGAAGGGAGTTGGAAATTTATTGGTCCATAAATCAAAAATATTTAGTTCAGGAAATCCAACAATCCAACAATTAACTGTTAAGTATTAATATTATGATATAAAAAGAAATAACCCCCTGATATAATTTTATTTAATTTATTTTATAATATCATCAACTGGATATAAACATGTAAATAAATATAATATAATATATTTATTTATTTATTTATTTATTTATTTATTTATTTATTTATTTATTTATTTATTTAGATACATATTATATTTATTTGATTATCTGATTGTTGATATAATATTATTTTTATCTATATTATAAATTTTATATAAATTATTATTAATCTTAAGGTTAGATTACGCATTATTACCATTATAGTATTTGTAATATATATTTAGGGGATTATGCACCTCGCAATCGTGCATTTCACAATGTGGCGTATATATATTTTTAAATAAAGCCATATATTTTTAAGATATTCTATATAATCATAAACAAATATACAAATAATTATTTTAAAAGAAATAATAATATATTTTTTCAATTAAATATTATTAAAGAACTATTTCAAAAGAAATAATAATATATTCTATTAAAAATGAATTAGAAAAAATTATTTTTATAATTGAATATTAATAAATTATATATATAAAATAAGAATATTTTATTATTTATTTAATTATTATTTATTTAATTATTATTTAATTATTATTTATTTGATTATTATTTATTTGATTATTATTTATTTGATTATTAAAATAAGCTACATACATAATTACGCCACATTACAAAATGATGCACGATTACGAAACGCACTAGATTCATATATTTATAATATATAATTTAATTGGTTTTATGTATTTTATTCGTCTCGTGTCCTTGTTTTATTTTAATATATCATGTATATTACTAACAAATTTTTTTTTTTTTTTAAAGATAAACAAATGTGGAATAATTATATATTAATACTAAACTTAATATGAATTATTTAATAATAAAAATTATTATGAGGTATTTTTTACCTACTTTCATCATAATTAATAATAAAAAAAAATCTTTGATATTGATAATTGTTAAATAAATAACTGTTAAAATAAATTAATTTAAATAAAAATAATAAATATATAATAAATAAATATAAAAATAGATAATCAATAAGATAATAATAATTATATATTATAATAATTCTTTTTTTTTTTTTTTTATTTCAAAATAATTATAAAATGAGCTTCAATGGATATATGTAAACAAATAATATTTCAAAAAATAAAATCTAAAACAAAAACATAGACTTGCACATATGGGTACCCATCTCCCATATGGCCATACAGTTATTAATTAACTGTAAGGTGATGAGTTATTGGCATACTGTATCAGCTTCGCCGCTCTCAATCGTCGTTACGCACTGCCCGGAGATGCATTCCTAACGTTCCTACATATATCTCTAATGACCACGAGCATCAGAACGGAACCATTAACTCCTCCCTAGTGGGTGTAATCATTGGCGATTGGAAATTTTACAATCATCAAGGTCTATGCTTCAATTCAAAGCGTAGTATCAGGGATGGGTGAAATAATCATTTGAGGGAAAGCCTTATGGACATCACGTGTGGTCTTATGATATCCCAGGATAGAAACCTCATCCGATTATTTGGTGCCATGCCGAGGATTCGAACCCCGAAAAATAAAATCTAAAAATTCTAATCATATTATTTATCCATAATTATATTAACATAATATTAATACTAAATATACTAAAAAAGATATTTATCAACAAATTTGATGTATTTACAAAAAAAAAAAAAAAAAAAAAAAAAAAAAACATTAAACGTGGCATCTTTTTTATTTTGTTATTTTTAATTACGTAATATTATTGTTTTTTATGAAATTATTATTATTATTATTATTAATATCCATATTATTACTATTATTATTATTAATCCATATTATTATTATTATATATATTATTATATATTATTAATAATTTTTAAATATCCTATTGTAATCTAAGAACGAATAAAATTTAATTAAAAAATAGTTAAGTTTTAAAAATTGTTTCATCAATATTATTCTATATTATGATGTTTCATTGTATATATTTAAATAATATCTATTTTTAAATATATAATATATATCTCATACTGTGCCATTACTCAAGCCATCATAAAAATAATAACATTTTAAATTATAATTGTTTAATTATTTTTATTCATATATTTTATTATCTTAAATCTTTTAATAAAAAAAAAAAAAAAAAAAAAAAAAAGATTTTAATTAATAATGTCTCTAAAAATTTTAATTTAAAAATTTAATCAGTTAATAATAAAAAAAAAAAAAAAAAAAAAAAAAAATTAAGGTTTTTTTTATCTTATCATATTTAGTAAAAACTTTAATTTTTATTATTATTAATAATAATAAAATTACTTTCAACACTTTCACTATTAAATTTTTATTATTATTAATAATTAATAATAATAAATAATAATAAAAATATTTTTTTATATATAGAATTAAATGACTTAATCCATAAAAAATTTATCTTTTCTTTTAAAAATTGTTATACTTTAATTTTATATATATCTCATTTAAATATGGCTATTTTTAATTTAACTTTTAATAAATAATTATAATTATTATGTTTTTGAGTATATCTAATGTTTAAAATATGGATATAAAATTAGATGGCTTATCCATATAAGTTTATCTTAATGTTCCCTTGTAATTATGATAGTTATGTTTTTATATATATCATATTTAAACTTATTGTTAAATTGATTTTTCAATTGTTGATCTTTCTTTTATGACATTATATTATTAACATGATTCGTTTATTAATTTTATAAAATCAAGTATTATATACATAATTTTATAATACCATAATCTGTTTTCTTTTTATAAATATCAAATTCATAATTATTAATTATAAAAAATAATAATAATAAAAATATTTAATATTTATTAATTAATAAAATACATAAAGTACTATATAATATCATTTATATATATATATATAGATTTTTTTTTTTTTTTTTTTGTTATTTAATTTAATTATTAAAAACGTTTTTATTAGAAATACATATAAATATATAAATGATTTAATATTAAAATGATTAATAAATTATCACTTTTATATTATACTTTCTTTTCAAATAAATATGAAATTTATTATTTAAATAATTTAATTATATTAATACTATCATATCATCATATCTATGATATATCTATGATATATGACATTAAAATTAAAGTTTTTAAAACATTTTTACAGAAATTAATATATAATTTTAAAATTTAAACCAGAAATAATAAAAATTAAAAAAATAATAATAAAAATATAAATAAACAAGGAATTAAAAAAAAAAGAAAAAAAATAAAGAGATTAAATAAAATATAAATAAGATATTATTTAAATAATAATGAATAAGATATTAGATATAATTGAAAAATTTTTTTCTATTTTTTTAAATATTTTTAAATAGATGATACACTAGCTACCAGTTTTTATAATAAGGATAATAGAAACCAGAACAGATAATAACTAAATATTAATTAATAAAGATATTTATAAAAAAAAATGCATAAATTATTTTAATCTTTTTTTAATAATCTGTTATTGTTATTATTATTGTTATTATTATTATTATTAGTAGTAGTAGTAGTAGTATTGGCTTTATTATTATTAGTAGTATTAACATTTTTTATTATTATTCTTTATTATTATGATTATTATTTTGATTATTAGTTTTATTAATTTTATTATTTTTATTATTATTAAATTTTATTAGTTTTGTTTCGGTTTTTTGTTTATTGTGTTTTTTTAATAAATAAATACAGAATTTCATATAGGATTATAAAAATTGATATGATATTTAATTATTTTAAAAAATATTTTTTATTTAATATTAATTATTGTTGTTTTATTATTTATTATTAATCCACCGAATATTATTATTTTTAAATTTTTTTTAAAAAAATTCAATATTTATTTTGTTTTTGAACATTTTTTATCGCAATGAATCGCGTTAATAACATTTTTAGTATTTTTATTATCGGTCACGAGATCGAAAAGCATATATTTTATGTAATTTATTTTAATTGACTGTATTATAATATATTATAACATTTATTAAAATAAATTGATTTTGATCTATAATTTATATAAAATTTAATATAATTTCTAATATAAAACTTTAATTTTTTTTTTTTTTCGACATTTTTAGATTATCTTTTTTCATCACTCAACTCACAACAAATTACATTTATTTAACCCCAAATATATAATTTTTAGAATACTCATATTTATTTAATATGATAGATTAATAATATAAAAACTTTATTTCAAATTTATTAAATAAAACAAAACTTTATTTTAGTTTATTGAACAAAAAAAGCTCCTTAATATTTATTAGAAATTAATAATATAAAAAAAAAATATATAAAATAAAAGGTTTTTTTTCTTTTTTTTTTTTTTTTCTATTCATCAATATTAAATTAAATAAAAATAAACAATAATTATTATAATATAATTAAATAAAAATAAACTTTTTATTTATATTTAAAAAAAAAAAAATATAATTAACTATTAAAAATAAATATTATAGTTATATTAAAAAGAATAAATTATATTATTTTCTTCCAATTAAAATTAAATAAATAAATTAATAAATACATAAATTAAATAAATAAACAAATAGATAAATATATATTTAAGATGCAAGTTATCGATACTGCTAAGTGGATTAAAGAAAATTATACCCCATATGAAGGTGATGCTTCTTTCTTAGTTACAAAAGCTTCTCAAAAAACTAAAGAAGTTTTAGATAAATGTAGTGAACTTCGTATTGAAGAAATAAAAAGTAATGGTTGTCTTGATGTAGATAATAAAACTATTTCTACCGTTAATGCTCATGAAGCTGGTTATATTATTAAAGAAAATGAAGATATTGTTGGTTTACAAACTGATGCTCCTCTTAAACGTTCAATTAAACCATTTGGTGGTGTTCGTGTTGTTAAGAATGCTTTAAAGGCTTATGATCGTACTCTTGATCCTGAAGTTGAAGAAATTTTCAAGTACCGTAAAACTCACAATGATTGTGTTTTCGATCTTTACACTCCAGAAATGAGAAAAGCTAGATCTAATGCTATTCTTACCGGTTTACCAGATGGTTATGGTCGTGGAAGAATTATTGGTGATTACAGACGTATTGCTTTATATGGTGTTGATCAATTAATTGAATGGAAAATGCAAGATAAACTTTCTATTGGAATCACAATGACAGAAGAAAACATGCGTACCAGAGAAGAACTTGCAGAACAAGTCAAAGCACTAAATGAATTAAAAGCTCTTGGTCAAAGATATGGATATGATCTTTCAAAACCAGCTACTAATGCCAAAGAAGCTATTCAATGGACTTACTTTGGTTACCTTGCTAGTGTTAAAGATCAAGACGGTGCTGCTATGTCTTTCGGACGTGTTGATTGTTTCTTTGATATTTATATTGAAAATGATATTAAGAAAGGAATCTTAACAGAAGCAGAAGCACAAGATTTAATTGATCAATTAATTATTAAACTTAGATTAGTTCGTCATTTACGTACTCCAGAATATAATGATTTATTCGCTGGTGATCCAACCTGGGTTACCATGGTTGTTGGTGGTATGAATAATGATGGAAGACCATTAGTTAGTAAAACTTCATATCGTATTGTTAATACTCTCAGAACTCTTGGTGCTGCTCCAGAACCAAATATTACAGTTTTATGGAACAAGAATCTTCCAACTCCATTCAAGCATTTCTGTAATAAGATTTCAATTGAAACCTCATCAATTCAATATGAAAATGATAATCTTATGAACAAGATGTTTGGAGATGATTATGCTATTGCTTGTTGTGTTTCACAAATGAGAGTTGGTAAAGATATGCAATTCTTCGGTGCTCGTTGTAATTTAGCCAAGCTTTTACTTTACGCTTTCAATCATGGTTATGATGAAAGAACTGAAAAGCAAGTTGGACCAGATTTTGGAGATATTAAATTAAATGAAGATGGATCAGTCAACTTTGAATCCGCTTGGGAAATTTATGATAAAGCCATGGATTGGATTGCATGTCTTTATGTCAATACCATGAATGCTATTCATTATTCTCATGATAAGTATTGTTATGAAGCTATTCAAATGGCACTTCATGATACTAATGTTCATCGTTATATGGCATTCGGTATTGCCGGTTTCTCAGTTATTGTTGATTCGTTCTCTGCTATTAAGTACGCTAAGGTTTTCCCAGTTCGTAACCCAGAAACTAATTTAACTACCGATTTCAAGATTGAAGGTGACTTCCCAAAATTCGGTAATGATGATGATCGTGTTGATCACTTTGCTGTTGAAATTCCAAAGATCTTCCTTGCCAAGTTAAAGAAATATCCAGCTTACAGAAACGCTGAACATACCTTATCTATCTTAACCATTACTTCAAATGTCGTTTACGGTAAGAAGACTGGTTCTACTCCAGATGGTCGTAAGGCTGGTGAAGCTTTCGCTCCAGGTTGTAATCCAATGCATGGACGTGAAACTAATGGAGCTGTTGCTTCTCTTAATTCAGTTAGTAAAGTTGAATATGAATATTGTAAAGATGGTATTTCCAATACTTTCACATTCGTTCCAACTGTTTTAGGTAAATTTGATGATGAACGTGTTGCTAATCTTTCTGGTTTATTAGATGGTTACTTCAACCAAGGAGGTTTCCACTTGAATGTTAATGTTTTAGTTCGTGAAACTTTAAAGGATGCCATGGTCCACCCAGAACTCTATCCAAACTTAACTATTCGTGTTTCTGGTTACGCTGTTCATTTCATTCGTTTAACCCCAGATCAACAAAGAGAAGTTATTGCCAGAACTTTCCATGAAACTCTTTAAAAATTATTATATCTCTATATAATAAATAATACTAATTTATTATGTTATAAATAATACAATTACAAAAAAAAATATATATATATATATTAAAATCTATTTAAATTTTTTAAAAAGAAAATGTTAAAAAAAAAACAAAAAACTATCTTCATTTATTGTAAATATCATTACTTTTATATATGAGTATTACAATATAAATAATTAAATCATTTTTTACCATGAATATTAAACCAATATTCATTAAATAATCTTTTTTTCATATAACAAAAATATTTAGTATATTATGTAAATAATTAAAAATATTAAAAAGTTAATAAAAAATAAAAATTAAAAAATATATATATATATATAAATATTTAAAAAAGCATGAATAAATAAAATTTTTTATTAATAAAGTTATTATTTATTAGTTATTTGATAATAAAGGATAATTGAAAATTAAATAATTATATATTAAGGGTTAGGAAATCACATTTCAAAATTTTATGCTTATGAATTATAAAATACCAACATTGAAAAATAATGAAAAAAAATTTTATAAACAATTTAATGACATTTTATTATTATTATTATTTCTATTATTATTGTTATTATTATTAATAAATCTCTTATTAATTATAACATTTAAAAAATCAAAGGTTTACATATCTTCAAATAAAAAAAAAGGAAAAAAAAAATAAGGCTGATTATGACGGAAATTTAAAATATAAAATAAAAAACTTATAAATAACTTTAAAAATGGGATATTATTAGATTATTAATTGTTAATTTTATAATATGGATTTTTAAATGCAATGCTCTTGCATCTTTTAGATGGAATTCTTTAAATTTCATCGATGATCTCTATGTTTTATTCATTAGGAAGATTAGAGTGTTTAATCCTCTTTCTTCCTATGACTCTATTTCTAATTTTGAAGATTATATCAATCATTATATATACTTGTTCCTTCTAGGTGGAACTTTAGCTTCAAATGGAGCTACATTTTGATAGTGGGGAACAGAGACAATTAAATGAACTACTACTTTTCAAAGGTTCATCTGAGTCACCTGTTCTAAAAATTGTGGACTTGGCGGAATTCTAGACACTACACTATCTATTTTAAAGATGTTACTTCTAGGTTTTATTTTTTTTTTTTTTGTTTGTTAGGAATGGAAAATTCCCGCATAGTACAACTTGCCAAAATATATAGTATTTGTGAGCTTTTTTATTTTTTATTTTTTTTTAACTTTTATTTTTATTTTTAATTTCAAATGTACTTTTTATCTACATGTATTTTTTAAAATAAAATTAATAAAGTTTTGGAAGTGTATTCTCTTCCCTGTCTAAAAAAAAAAAAAAAAAAAAACATAACTTTAAAATATATATATATAAAACTCTTTACAAATAAAATAAAATTAAAAAGATTTACATATCTTTAAAATATATATATAAAACTTTTTATAAAGAAAAAAATTCATTAAAAAATTTTTTTTTAAAAATAAATAAAATATTTTTTAAAAATAAAATATTCTTTAAAAATAAAGTATTTAAATAAAAGTTTTAGAAAAATAATATTTATTTTAACCTTCTATGTTTATATTTATTTTATAATTAAATTTATTCATATAATACGCCTTATTATACAAAACCAAAAAAAATAAATTACATCACATTTTATTTAAAGCCACATTACAAAATTCAATACACTCATTGAAATGTTATATTTAATTAAAATTATATATTGAAAAGATTATAGAATAAGTCATGTGATGCACTTATTCAAATATTATTGGTAAATTGATGTTACTTTTTTTTTTAATTAACAAATTAACATAAAATTTATAATCTATTATAAAAAAAAGTTTTATTATGATTACACAAGACTAAAAGAATAATTAATTGAATTATTTGATTATTACATTAATTATTCTATTATTGATAATATAAATTAATATATTATTAATATATTGAATCAATATATGAATTTTTATAATGAAAATTAAAATCAATTTTTTTTTTTTTAATAAAACTTCTATTTTTTTATATTCAAATTTTTTTAAAAAAAATAATATAGGTTTATTTAATATTTTACTTTATTTTTGTATAAACTAATATTATATTTTATTATTATTAAACAAAAAAAAAAAAAAAAGGTTAACAATAAAAATAAAAAAAAAATTATTAAACAGTAATTTTTAAATATTAAAATTATATTTATGTAAAATTTATGTAATGGAATATAAAAAAATAAAAAACCTATGCATTAAATGAATATTAAATTTATGCATTAAATGAATATTTATTATAATATCAATGCCTAATAATAGACATAGATTATATGTTTTCCCTTACAATGTAAATTTTTATGTAGATTTTAAATAAAATTTATTTACAATTTATTTTAATTATTTTTATTTATTACTAATGAAAAAGATTATAAAATGAAGTATGTATAATAAATTATAATCTATTATTTAGATACATATATATATGAATTATTTAATTTTCAATAATATTTCAAAAAATAAAAAATAAGAGTAATAAATCAAAACTAATTACATGTACATTTATATAAATAAAAAAATATTTAATAATTCATTAGAATACATAAATAAAGTTAAATAGACAAACAAACAAATAAACAAACAAGAAAACAAATAAACAAAAAAACAAAAAAAACAAAAATAAAAAAAATAAAAGAAACGAAAAAAAAAAGAAAAAAAAAAAACGATAGGTCTATGGTCAATAGATGAACCATTCTTGTCCACAAAAAAAATATACTAGATAATCTGCCTTTCTATTTATTATGATGCTATATAGATTAATATTAAACTACTATTTTTATTTTTATTTTTATTTTTATTTTTTTATTTATCCTTTATTAAAATAAAATTACAGTTAGGTTAAATTTATTCTTCATAAAAAAAAATAAAAATTACCCTGAAAAGAAATAAAATAACAAGTAAATTCTAAAAATTAACCTTTTGTAATAATTATCTTTTCTTTTTTTTAATTATTTAATTTTTTTATTTTTATTTTTATTTTTTTTTTTTATTTTTTAAGGAAAGAATTAAATAAATAATTTAACAATAAACAATTTAACATTTAAAGCATCGATTTTATAATATAATATATTAGTATAGCTTTAATAAGTATTATCCATTTTACTAATTTTTATTTATGTTCATGATTTCTACTTTATTTTTTCATTTTCGTGTTAAATAATAATAAACCATTATTACGAAAAAATGAAATACGTAATATATTACAATACATTAATAATATATTTAATAATAATAATATTAAAAAGGAAGATAGATTATTATATTTTCGTTTTTTCTTATTTTATATTGTATAAAAATTTAATTAAATATATTGTACTGGGAATAAATGAAATTTAATTATTCATTCATTGTCAAGTCACTATAATTTATTAAAATAATATTATTCATTTTTAACTATTTATTATATTTCTTTAAAATTATGACTTTATTTTTTATTTTATTTTATTTATTATTATTTTTTTTATTGCTTGCTTTTCAGAAGTTTCAATGATATTCATAGATATATTTAAGTATATATAAATTAGAGAATAAAATCAATAATTAAAATAAAAATAATCTATTGATTATTTTAATATTTATAGTTTAAGTAAAAAAAAAATTAAATATTTAATTTTTATATAAATAGAAAAAAAATATATTATTATAATATATATATATTTTATTTAAAGAAATTAATTCTCCCTTTAAATTACATTAAAATATACTCTAAAATCATTAATTATTATTATATTTATATTACTTTTATTTCATTCATAAATGCAAAGCTAACTTTTTTAAATTTAATTTTATCTCTACGCCGTATCTAAATAAGATCGTATAATTAAAAAAAAAAAAAAATTAATAAACTTTTATAAATTTTTAAACTTTTTTTTTTTTTTTTTTAACAAAAATAAAGTTATTTAATTTGATAATAAATCTAATTTTTTTTTATCTTAATTATAGAATTTTTTAAAACATATGTTTAATTATTATTATTATTATTATTTATTATTTATTATTTATTTTTTATTATTTATTTTTTATTATTTATTTTTTATTATTTATTACTATTACCTTCTATAATATTAAATTCTTTTTATTCATTTTATAATATATAGTCTTTTAATAAAATATTGTTTTATTTTTGCATTTTAAGAATAATTATAGAAATAATTTTAATATATAATATATTTTTAATTTCAAAGTTTAATTTCATTATTTATTACTAATTAAAATTGGTTAAAATTAAAAGCTAGCTTGAAATTATAAACATATATATATATATTTTATAAAGTTTCATAATCATCTATCACCTTTTAAAATAATAGAGATTGGAATAAAAAAAAGAGAAAAGAAAAAAATTTCACTTCTAATAATTAAAGTGATGGATAATAATCATGATTATATGTGAAAAAAAATGAATGATTATGGAAATAATACAAAGAAAAGTGTTATTTAGAATATTGATCATGATATATAATAATTAATTTTATTTATAAATTGATAGATATATAAATAAAAAAAGGTTTTTATTAATTTATTTTTTTTTTTTTTATTTTAAATTAATTTTTTTTTTTAAAAAAAAATTAAAATTAAAGTATATAATTTTTAAAATATATATTAATTTTTTTAATAATGAATGTGAATAAAAATAATTGTTAATTTTTTTTATTTTTAAGATAAAAATTTAATTAACAATTATTTATCTTATATATATATATATATTTTTTTATTTTTTATTTTTTTTTTAAGAAAAAAAGAGAATAAAAATTGTTGATATTTAATACTATAAAAATAAATAATAATATTTTATTATTTTTTATTCTAATATCTATACTAATTCTAGAATAATGAAAAAAAAAGTTTATATCACTTTTGTATTACTTTTGATTAAAATTATTTTATTTTAGATGTTATTAGTAACATATGTGGAGGTTAATTCCACGTGAGTAGTATTTAAGGGTAATGTTTACTGTTTTATTAAAAAACTTTTATTTTATTTTGTTTTTTTTAAGAAGTATAATAAATTCATTGTAAGACATGGAAAGATAATTAAGAGTACAGGGAATTAAATATGGATATGGATAAATAAATAATTCAAGTATAATAAATTCATCGTAAGAAGCAATAAATTGGTAATAAGAAGTATAGAGAATTAAATATGGATATGGATAAATAAATAATTAAGATATTTGATAAAATAATTTTATTTAAATTATTATAGAGAGTTTAATCCACGTGATATAACCAATTTATAATAAAGTAAAAGAACTTTGAAAAAAAGATTAATTGTAAATATTAAATATAAATAATTGATGTATGGTATATAAAATGGATAATTATAATTTATACATATTGTCAAAAAAAAAAAAAAAAAAAAATAATTATAAATATTTTTAATATTATTCTTATAAAATTATTTATTTTCGATAAAATTAGGTTATAAAGTTCTATAATAATTTGTATTTATTAACTTTTTTTTTTGTTATATAAAAAAAAAGAAAAGATAATTATTAGTAATATATAAATAATTAAATAATAAATAATAAGAGTAAAAAGTAATTAATAAGAAATACTAAATAAAATATAATAAAAAACAAATATTATATAATAAAACTACTTAATTCAAGATTGACAATATTTATTTTAATAACAATATTAAATATACGAAGTTTTTATATAAAATGAAAATATAAATAGCAATTAATAGAAAATTCTAAAAATAATAATAGTGTTCCTTAATAATTATTGTAAAATTTTATATGTTTTATGCATTTTTTTTCTCTCCTATTTTACTTATCTATTTCTATTTATAAATAGTGATTTGGTTATTTCATTTTTCATTTTATTAGTACGTACAGTAAAAATTTTTATAACAATAATAATCAATTTAATAAAGTTAAAAAAGTAATACTTTCAAATACTTTTATTACAATGATTTATATTAATGAAATTATAGTATATATATATATTCCATATTATTTTTAATAATGTGGATAATGTTAAAGAAATAATAGCATTAAGTTTATTATTTTTTTTTTCTAAAGAAATAATATTTAATTAAAACTATTTATATAACTTAATATATAATTTTATCTGTTATTATAAAATTAATATTTAAAATAGAAATTAAAAATTCTGTATTTAGTATAACTACAATTAATAAAATGTCAGTTTCGATATATCTTACTAATAAAAGGTTTTTTTTCTTTTATGTAGTAAATATACATTAAGCGGAATATTCATATATACAATAATTTAATTACTATATTTTATATACATATATACAATAATTTAATATCCCAATATATATTTATAAAACATATATATTTATTTATATATAAATAATAATTAATAATTCTTCAATTAGTAGTTTTTTTTTTTTTTTCTTTTGTATGTGTTTTTTGTACCAATTTAATTTAATATTTAAAGGTTTTGAAAATAAAGGCGTTATTTCAAATTTGATGGCAAAATTTTAAAAGTTTTCTTGAAAGTTGAGTGTTTATATTAATTATTTTATTTTTATTTTTTTTTTTAATTTTTTAATATTTTATTTTTTTTATTATATTATTTTATTTTATTTTATTTTTTTTTTTTTGATGATTATTCTTATCCAATAGATTTAATGTAAATATATTGATTTAAAATTTTTCTTATTCTCTATTTATTGAATAATTATAAAATATATTGATTATATAATAGAATGTATTACATAATATAAAAAGTAAAACGTAATAAAATAAAGTTCTTCTATTTACATAAATTCAATATATATCTATGCTAAAAAAAAATTAAATTATAAAAAATAATAAAACGATTAGATTTTAGAATCGAATATTAAATATAATGAAAAAACTAAATTATATATTCTAATTAAATTAAAATAATATATAAATACAATATATTAATAAAATAATATATTGATGTATATTAATTTAAATTTCTAAAATATTAAGGTATATAATCTTAATTATTATATTAATATATGTATTCCGTAATAAATTATTTCCATAATATATATATTACATATATTAATATTTATTTTCTATAGGATTGAATATGCTTCGAAAAATAATTATATTAGATAGATAATATATCACAGAATATCAAAACCTAATAATTTAAAAAATAATTAAAATTTCAATATATTAAACAATATAAATATATATATTGACAATATATGGAATATAGAGTTCATCATTAATTTATACATTTCTTAACCTTTAATTCGGTTGTAAATCCTTTTCTTTATTATTGTTAATTATCAATTATAATATAATTATAAATTTATATTCTCAAGCTTGTTTTATTTTAAAAATGTTATTTTTTTTATTTCGCTTTCTTTTCTTCTTCTTCCTTTAGTAAATGTAAATATTTTGGATTTCGTCTAAAACTAAATATTATATTATATTTAATTAAAAAAAGAAATATTCTAATTAAACAAATTTTGAAAGTAAATAATGAGTATAGTTGGCTTTAATTGTATATTATTTAACATTTGTGAAAATAAGTTAAAACTATTTGCAATCTTTTTATTTATTGGCATTTAATCCATCCCTTAATAGCTTTAACATTGTAATAGAATGAATAAAATAAATAAATAAATAGATAAATAAATAAATAAATAAATAAATATGTAAATAAATATGTAAATAAATAAATAAACATGTAAATAAATAAATAAATATGCAAATAAATAAATGTAAATAAATAAGCAAATAAATAAATAAGTAAATGAATGAATGAATAAATTTATAATTTCATTATTAAAACTTTTTTTTGTATATATATAATAAGATATATTAAAAAATTTATTTATTTAATTATATATATTATTTATTAGATGTTACTGTTACTTATTCAATATATAATTATATAATATTAAATAAAAGATGATAAATTGGTCGTCTAGATTTAAATATAAAAATACATAATCTTTTTTTTTTTTTCTTGATGCTATTTCAATTTTTATTCGTCAAGTAAATATATTAATTTGTATTTTACATATATTAATTTATACTGATAATATATTATATTGATTTATTTTTTATAGAATATATATTGATTAATATAGATGAATATACTATAGCTTTTTTTTCCTAATAATTAATCAAATTGATGATGAATATAATTCATAATATATAAATTATATGGTCTAGTAATATATTCCTAGTAATATATTCCATTAATTTAATATTATATTCTTATTACTTTTTATTATATATTAATATATAACATCTTTAATAATTGTTAATCATATTAAAGAAGATTAATATAATTAAGGAATTTGAGATGAATTAAAAATCAAATAAATACCTCTGAAAACCTTTTTCTTTTTCTTTTTTTTTTTACACACACAAAAAAATATATATCTATATTTTAAAAATATTAAAATTTATATTTTAATAATATTTTAATATTTTTTTATTTATTTTTAATAAAACATAATATTATTAAATATATATAATTGTTTTTTATATATTATTTATAAATAAAAATGCAAGGTAAAAATGATAAAAATAAGTGATGAATTTGTGATGGTTTTGTTCAAAAATTATTGTGTTAAGATTATATAATGATGTATAATGAAAAATAAAGGGAATAAAAAATGAATAATAATTATTACAATAAAGTAATAGAAACTACAGGAATTAATTGAATAAAAGTCAATGATATTAGATCAATAATAAAAAATAAATAATAAATACTTTATTATTTTAAATGAAAAATATAAAACGTTTTGAAAGTAATGAATTTAAAAAAAATCATAAATTTAAAAGAAAAGTTATATATTCAAAATTTGATAAATATGTATAAGGTGTAAAAGAATATTAATATATTAAATAAAATGAATAAATAATAAATAAAAAATTAAATAATAAATTAAAAATAAAAGTTTTAATAGTAACAATAATAAATAAAATTAAAAAAGAATAATAAATGACTAATAAGTAAATGAAAAACAAAAAGAAATCATTTTAAAAAAAGAAAATATAAATTGAAAATTAAAAATAAATCATTTTAATTATAAATATTCAAAAATATAAACAAAAGTATTAAAATATTTAAATAAATGCTAATACATATATATTAATTAAAAAATATTAATTAGTTATTGATACTGCCAAGTGGATTAAGGAAAACTACACCCCATATGAAGGTGATGCTTCTTTCTTAGTTTCTGAACCATCAAAGAAAACTAAAGAAGTTTGGGATAAATGTAGTGAACTTCGTGCTGCTGAAATTAAGAGTGGTGGTTGTCTTGATGTTGATAACAAAACTATCTCTACCGTTAATGCTCATGAAGCTGGTTATATTATTAAAGAAAATGAAGATATTGTTGGTTTACAAACTGATGCTCCTCTTAAACGTTCCATTAAACCATTCGGTGGTGTTCGTATTGTTAAGAACGCTTTAAAGGCTTACAATCATACCCTTGACCCAGAAGTTGAAGAAATTTTCAAGTACCGTAAGACTCACAATGATTGTGTTTTCGATATTTACACTCCAGAAATGAGAAAAGCTAGATCTAATGCCATTCTTACCGGTTTACCAGATGGTTATGGTCGTGGAAGAATTATTGGTGATTACAGACGTATTGCTTTATATGGTGTTGATCAATTAATTGAATGGAAAATGCAAGATAAACTTTCTCTTGGTATTACTATGACTGAAGAAAACATGCGTACCAGAGAAGAACTTGCCGATCAAATTAAGGCTCTTAATGAATTAAAAGCTCTTGGTCAAAGATATGGTTTTGATCTTTCAAAGCCAGCTACTAATGCCAAGGAAGCTATTCAATGGACTTACTTTGGTTACCTTGCTAGTGTTAAAGATCAAGATGGAGCAGCTATGTCTTTCGGACGTGTTGATTGTTTCTTTGATATTTACATTGAAAATGATATGAAGAAGGGTCTCTTAACTGAAGCTGAAGCCCAAGATTTAATTGATCAATTAATTATTAAACTTAGATTAGTTCGTCATTTACGTACTCCAGAATACAATGATTTATTCGCTGGTGATCCAACCTGGGTTACCATGGTTGTTGGTGGTATGAATAATGATGGAAGACCATTAGTTAGTAAAACTTCATATCGTATTGTTAATACTCTCAGAACTCTTGGTGCTGCTCCAGAACCAAATATTACAATTTTATGGAACAAGAATCTTCCAACTCCATTCAAGCATTTCTGTAATAAGATTTCAATTGCTACTTCATCAATTCAATATGAAAATGATAATCTTATGAACAAGATGTTTGGAGATGATTATGCTATTGCTTGTTGTGTTTCACAAATGAGAGTTGGTAAAGATATGCAATTCTTCGGTGCTCGTTGTAATTTAGCCAAGCTTTTACTTTACGCTTTCAATCATGGTTATGATGAAAGAACTGAAAAGCAAGTTGGACCAGACTTTGGAGATATTAAATTAAATGAAGATGGATCAGTCAACTTTGAATCCGCTTGGGAAATTTATGACAAAGCCATGGATTGGATTGCATGTCTTTATGTCAATACCATGAATGCTATTCATTATTCTCATGATAAGTATTGTTATGAAGCTATTCAAATGGCACTTCATGATACTAATGTTCATCGTTACATGGCCTTCGGTATTGCCGGTTTCTCAGTTATTGTTGATTCCTTCTCAGCTATTAAGTACGCTAAGGTTTTCCCAGTTCGTAACCCAGAAACTAATTTAACTACCGATTTCAAGATTGAAGGTGACTTCCCAAAATTCGGTAATGATGATGATCGTGTTGATCACTTTGCTGTTGAAATTCCAAAGATCTTCCTTGCCAAGTTAAAGAAATATCCAGCTTACAGAAACGCTGAACATACCTTATCTATCTTAACCATTACTTCAAATGTCGTTTACGGTAAGAAGACTGGTTCTACTCCAGATGGACGTAAGGCTGGTGAAGCTTTCGCTCCAGGTTGTAATCCAATGCATGGACGTGAAACTAATGGAGCTGTTGCTTCTCTTAATTCAGTTAGTAAAGTTGAATATGAATATTGTAAAGATGGTATTTCCAACACTTTCACATTCGTTCCAAGTGTTTTAGGTAAACTTGATGATGAACGTGTTGCTAATCTTTCTGGTTTATTAGATGGTTACTTCAACCAAGGAGGTTTCCACTTGAATGTTAATGTCTTAGTTCGTGAAACTTTAAAGGATGCCATGGTCCATCCAGAACTCTATCCAAACTTAACTATTCGTGTTTCTGGTTACGCTGTTCATTTCATTCGTTTAACCCCAGATCAACAAAGAGAAGTTATTGCCAGAACTTTCCATGAAACTCTTTAAATAAATCTAGATAAGAAGTAATTTTTAGAAATTTAAAAAAAGATTGTATATTTTTTTTTCTTTAACAGTGAATAAACATTGTTTTTGTTTTTTTTATTTTTAAAAAAAAAAAGGATTATAAAGTATATAATTAATTTAAAAAATCTTAAAGAATTTGCCTTCTCTAATAATTATCGATTTTTAAAATATATATAAAAAATAATTTTTATAAAAATACTTAATAATATTTATTAATTTTACGAAGTTAAAAATTATAATTAAAATATATAATTTTTTTTTTTTTTTTTTTTTTTAGAGGTAAAAAAAAATTAAAAAAAAAAAAAAAAGGAAAAATGAATAAACAAAATATCATAAAGTTATTTACATAAAAAAATAAATTTTTATGTAATTAAACCATGAAAAAAATCTCTAAATAATAATAAAATAATAAATAAAAATAATAATTAAAAAAAAAAAAAAAAAGTTGAGTTATAGTAAAAGTAAAGAAATTTAAAGTGTCAATATCAAATATATTGTTATTATTGTTTTTGATATTATTTGTTTTGATATTTATAGTAAAATTAAATGATTTCAATTCATTTCATAATTATTATAAATAATTTGATGTAATTTTATATTATATATATATATATATTTGTTTTTCTTTCTTTTTTTTTTTTTTTTTTTTTTTTTTTTTTTTTTTTTTTTTTTTTTTAATACTTAGATTTAGGATTAAAGAATTCATGGAAGGTTGATAGAAAAGGAATAACCTATATCAGGTGTACTAATTACAGCTTTCTGTGATTCTATGATAATCGATAACCCGAGCAGGGGTGTACTCGATTTATGTATTTAAATCGCCTGCAAGGGGAATTAACTTTACTCTTATAAAGTAGATCCACAGTACTGGTGCAAAATAGTAGTAAAGTTATATTTTGTGTTAATTAATAACATTATGCGCAATGGTAATGTTATTGGTAAAATTTTTCTGGTGAACACTCACTGCGGAATATAATGGTGCATTTTTGGAACATTGTTAAATAAGTTACACCCAAGAATTAGTAATACATTTTCATTGTATTTCTATTTTCATGTAGTATTACTATTCTCATGTAAGAATCTATTGTATTCAATTGTATTTCAACTTTATATTTCATGTATCACGTTGTAAGAGATTGATTCACTCTAAATCTTGTAGTAATTTATTTAACTCTTTACTAATTTTGTGCCATTTTATTTCATCAATTCAATCTTAGTCATTAAATACTTTATGATATTCAATTTAAATAATATACTGAAAAAAGTGCTAAATCAAATTATTTTTCAATCATTCAACAAACTACTAATTATCGAAATTATTTACTCCAAAAAGATATAAAATTATTACAATTCTCATTATACTCAAGACTTTATAATAAAAATTGACTTTTTTTTATTTTTTTTTTTTTAGTTATTAATTTTTAGTTTTTTATTACTATTATGGAAATCCAATTTATAAGAAATAAGAATTTCATTCTAAGAGGTTCAAGGTGCCACGGTATACCAATGGAGAATACGAAACTACTCTTTATCCGCGGACTTCGATCTTGGCCAGAAATCAAAATGAGAAGACATTTAAAGAAAACTCTGAATGAATTAAATGATAAGGTTTTATCAGTTAAACGTATTGCTAATTTTAATGATGCATTCTTTAAAATTAAAATAGTAGGTAATGAAGAAGAATTAACATCTATTACTGATTGTATTGTTAATAGTTTCAAACGTGCTTCAATTAACGTTATTAATTGTAGCAAAAGGAATCATAAATACAGTTTTTCTTCACTCAAAAGGAAACATTTTGCCTTATCAGAAAAAGTGAATTCATCTTATAATATCAACTTATTCACTACTTCAAATTCAAATGCAGATTCAAGTCAAAATTCAAATTCAAGTTCAAATACAGATTCATGTTCAAGTTCAAGTACAAGCTCAAGTTCAAGTTCAAGTCCAAGTTCAAGTACAATTTCAAGTTCAAGTTCAAGTACAAGTTCAAGTACAAGTTCAAGTTCAAGTTCAAGTTCAATTTCAAGTACAAGTTCAAGTTCAATTTCAAATTTATGTTTAAATTCAGTTTCAAGCTCAGATTCAAATTCAAATTTCAGTTCAATCAATTATAATAATTCCAATAATATTAATAACACTTATATTAATAATAATACAGTTAAAGAATTTTCTCTATGTGTCAGTTGGAATACTAATGGATGGAACTTTGATAAAAAAGACAGTGTTGAATTCTTTATTTCAATGTACAAACCACTTTTCTTATGCTTTCAGGAAACAGGAAATGGTTCAGGTTCTAGCAGTAAATATCCATGTCGAGTATCATTAAAAAACTACAAACATTTCTTCAAAAAAGCTAATAATGAAATTCCCGGTAAAAGAGGTCTTTATATTGGGTTTCATAATTCTTGTCAAGCCTCTCTTGAAAACAACACTTATGAGTATATTATTTCCTTGTATACTTATAATTTTTGGAATTTCACTAAATGTTCTATTGGTAATGTGTACGTACCTCATAGTGGCCATAGCCTTCATGCTAGAGCTGCTAGAATTGAAATATTGTCTTGGTTAAATAGTCACTCTTCTCATCCTTCAATGTTGGTTGGTGATTTTAATTTACCTACTGAGAAATTAAGTAATTTGCTCTCTAAATTTAGTAATTGGAAAATTCTTCCCTTATGGGGCTCCCCAATTTCATGGAGTAGAGGTAATAGAGAATCTGATATAGATCATGCGATTGTCAATGATCATATGTTAGATTTACTTTCATATGGTACTTTTATTGACTTTCCCCCCATTTCGGATCATAAACCTTTATTAATAAAAAGTAAATGTTTTTCATCAGTTAATTCAGATAATTCTTTCTCTCTGCCTAAAAAGACAGTTAAATGGGATAGATTAAAATGTATAAATGAAAAAGAATCAATTTTTGACAACAACTATTTTAGTGTATTAGAGGAATTGATTCCAGATCCTAATATTAGTATTGATGATATTTCAAAGAAATTTATTTCAACTTCATTCAATATTGCTAAGGAACTTAATATCACGTCAATTTCAGAAGTTCGAAAATCTTTTTTTCATATGTCGCAGAAAATATTTAATTTGCAAAAACTCAAAATGAAATTATATAAATCCATTAAAAGAAGAGGTTCTTATCATAATTTAGATGAATTTGAAGAATTAATTGATAAATATAATAGAATGAGCAAAATTATTCATCATATGTGTAATATTTATAGGAAAACTGAATACCAGCATTGGATTAATACAGGATGTGAATATATGAAATCTCATAACCCTAAAAAAGCTTGGAAATGGCTTAAAACAACAGCAAAAGTAGATAAATTTAAAAATATGTCAAATTCTCCAGTAAAGGACAAAAATGGTAAACTAGCTACTTCTACTAAAGAACAGTTAGAAGTATGGCACAATCACTATAAAAAACTTGCTTCAAGCCATTCTGATATCAATAGTGCATTAATCGAATGGTATAATAAATTTTCCAATGGAACAATTAGGTATACGAGACACATTGAATGGGATATAAATCAAGACATCAGTATAGAAGAAATTAGAGAAGCAATTTTGGCTACTCCAAATTTTAAAGCTTCAGGCCCGGATGGAATTCCTATTGAATTTTATAAAGCTTTAATTCCTCCGGATGACGAAAATTCAGTAAATAATTCTTCTTCTGGTTTAAATTGTTTACAGAAGATATACTCAAGAATTTGGAATGGAGAATTTCCTAGCTCATGGAATGAAGCAAGTATTATATCTATTCCTAAAAAAGGAGATGATCTATCTGATTGTGACAATTATCGAGGTATCTCTCTGATTAACAATGGTATTAAACTCATTTCGAAAATAGTCTCCAAAAGAATTTCAGAATATGGACTTAAAAATAATTTTATTAGGCCAGAGCAATTTGGATTTCGTACTAAAGAAGAATGTGTTAGTTTATTTATTTCAATTCGAGAAATTTGTCAAAGGCGTAAAAATGATAATAAAGAAACTTACCTAGCTTTTCTAGATTTAAAAAAGGCATATGATTCTGTTCCAATAGGTAATATTTTATATAAATTAGATGCTTTAGGTATTAGAGGTAAATGTTATCAATTTATAAAAAATCTATATTTGACATCCAAAGCTAGTGTTAAAATTGATGATCAATATTCGGAATCTTTTAATATTATGAAAGGAGTTAGACAAGGTTGTCCACTATCACCAATTCTTTTCAATCTTTTTATTAATGACATTTTTAATGATGTTTCAGAACTTGGAATTCCTTTAGGCGAATCTAGATGTTGTGGTGGACTCTTTGCAGATGATATTGTTCTATGCGCACCGTCAAGAACTAAGTTGAAAAAAATGCTTAAGAAGGTAAATGAATGGGCTAAATTTAATATGATGAATTTTGGAATTAATAAGTGTGCAACGATGGTGATTCGACCAGACACACCTCTTTTTCAAAATAAAAGAGATCCTACTTTTTATCTTGCTGGTCAACCAATTCCAATAACTAAATGTTATACCTATTTAGGTATACCATTTGATAAAAGCTTATCGTTGAAACCTATTATTAAATTACTTAACTCTAAAGTAACTAAAGCTCTCTTTTCTGTTAGTAAATTTCTTTCAAATTCCAAAATTCCTATTCCATTTAAGAAGATTATAATTAACTCTTATGTACTTAGTAAAGTCTCTTACTTTGCACCTTTACTTGGTTCGAATAAAACGAGAACAAATAATACTCAGAAATTAATTAATAAAGGATTAAGATGGATTGCAGGTATACAAAAAGCCAAATCATTTATTAATGTATATTCTATTTCAAAAGATTTACATATTCCTCCATTGTCAGCTAAGTGTGCTTTGTCTCAGGTCAAATGTTTTGATAAATGGAAAAATTCAAATTGTATTATTTCCTATTTAGTTAATAATATTCCAAAATCTAGAAAATATACATGGACAAAAGAAAGTAGAACTCTTAAACGTAAACTAGAGAAAAGAGGTAATAACGATAATAAAATCAAGGATTTTTATTGGAAAAGAGATATGAAAATCAATTCTATTAAAGCTGAGTTTTATGACAAAAACAAATTCGAAGAAACATCAAAATTTATAAAACTTTGTTATGACTATCCTGATCTTTCATATGGTTTCTATTGGCTATTGAGAGCACGAAGCGGATATAGATTAGATGCTAGAATTGCTAAAGCTGCAAAAATAGTGGACCAAATGTGTCCTAATTTTTGTCCCTGTTGTAAAAGTAATAAACAATGGATAAGTCATTGGTTAATTGATTGTCCCTTTTTCAATCATACTCGTAGTAAAGTTAATGATAAAATTTTATTTTTATATAATGCTTTTTACCGTGGCAACCTAACAAATGATATTGTTAATAGTAATAATGATAATAGTAATAGTAATAATAGTAATAGTTATAATAGTAATAATAATATTAGTAATAGTATTTTTAGTAATGTTAGTAATAGTATTGAAAATAATGTGTATATTGATTCTAGTGTGTGTGAAAAAGTGTTTAATTTCCTTCTTGGAGGTCGAAGTATTAATAACAGTACAAGGGAATGGAAGGATCTATTTAAGTGCCAGATGAAATCAGGTGCTTATTCTGATACTCCGTTCTTAGTGGTTACTGCGGCACTTCTCCAATCGATTATACCTATTGCTATTGGCCAGCAATGGTCTTTGTTCAATAGGTTCAAATCGAATCGTACTACTACTACCAAGAGCGTCAATGCTGAAGAAACAGTAAGACAGGCCAGCAGGGCTAACGCAACCAATGAAGATCATAATTTTGTATCTTAAAATTATGATTAACATTGCGAAGTCAAAGTTAATTATTATACTTCAGTATAATAATGCCCTTGTGAAGTCTTACAAATATTAATTAAATGAAACTAGAATATATTATACCATTATTTTATTTTTATTTTGTGTTTTATTTTTTGTTTATTTTTTTATCTTTTTTTTTTTTTTATTATTTTATTACATGTATTTTATCAAATATTTAATTAATAAAGATGAAACAAGTTTGCTGTCGTTAAAAAAAAAAAAAAAAAAAAAAAATGATAATCGATGATTATCGTTTCTAAAGTGACCTCTAGTACGAAGAGAGAAAACTGGAATACTGTAGAAAGTGAACTTGATGTTTTATATTGTTTTTAAACTGGATATGTAGTAACATTGGAATTGTAATTAATTAATAATATCATGTAGTTTTTACATATTATCATTATAATGAATCTATTGTATTTTTTTTTTTTTTTTTTTTACTTTTTAGTATTATTATTTTGTATATGTATTTTTTCTATTGTATTATTTAAACTCTCATGTAGCCATTATAAAATGGAAATGTTAAGAGATTGATTCACTCCAAAGCTTGTGTTTTAAGACATTATTTAACGGATGGGAAACTTTTTTTATAGTCTTTTCGCTACTAACATTATTTTACATTTTCATTTCTAGTTTATTTATGAGTACTTTAGAGAAAAAATTATTTTATCAATCATAGCTTTACTAATCGAATAGAATTTCAGAAACTCAAAAAGATATCTTAAAAAAAAAAAAAAAAAAAAAAAAAAAGGAAAAAAGAGATTATTCATTACTACAAATACTTAAGTTGTTTATTTTTCATAAATTTTATCAATTACTTCAAAAAGATGAAAACTTCATATTATTTTTATTATTTTAATTTTTCTATTTTAATTTTTTTTACTTTTTATTTTTATTTATTATTATTTTTTTCTTATATTTTTTATTTATATTTATATTTCTTAGTTTTTAGTGTTTTAGTTTTTATTAGTTTCATTTTTAATCAATTTGTAATTTATAGTTCATTATGGAAAAGGTATTTCACCAGGGTTCTTGTTGGAGCATCTATTATTAACAACACAAGGTTGATTTTTTATCCATGGTATACACTCATGGACCAATGCTAAAATGAAGGAATTTATTTCATTCTAGATTCAAAAAATTCAAGGATAATATTTTGTCAGTAAAAAGAAATACTAAATTCAATGCTAGTTTCTTCAGGATAAAATTATATACACTCTAACACAGGAAAGTTTTCTTTTTGTCTTAGTTGAAATACCAATGGATGGAATTGTGTAAAAAGAGATAGTATTGAGTACTTCAACACGATTTTTAAACTATTATTCTTATGTTTTTCAGGAAACGGTTAATGGTACCAATGATGCTAGAAATCCATATAAAGTAATACTTCCCAACTACAAATATTTCCAGAAAAGAATAGATCCATATACTCCAGGTTGCAGAGGTTTATATCTTGGGTATCATGTCTCATGTCAAGTAGTACTTAGAAGATAATTCCTATACTTATCTTATTTCTTTAACAACATCTAGTCTATGGAATCACTCGAAGTTGTTCCGTCGGTAATGGTCTGTATTCCCACTAAGAAACACTCATTACAAGTCTGATATACATTCTTTGAAGTTTTCACATGGCTTCAGAGTCACATTAATCATCCATCTATTCTTCTTGGAGACTTTAACATGAGCACCACTGATTTACAAGATAAATTAAGGGATAGTAACCTTGATAACTGGTTTATTCTTCCGATTAATGGTTCACCTATTTCATGGACTAGAGGTAGATATTCATCAGATATTGATCATGCGTTAGTCAACTCAAGTATACCGGATAAATTATCAAGTGCTTATTTTATTAATTTTCTTTCTGCATCTGATCATAAACCTCTCAGTTTATTATTGCAAGAAAATTGACATCGATGAATCATTTTTGTTACCAGAAAAAAAAAAAAAAAAAAAAAAAATTTGTTAGGTGGGATAGGTATAAATATCTTGAACTTAAGAAGGAAATATGTCATCACAATAAATTTGAGATTCCTAGTGAAGAAATAGGAAATGAAATACTTTCAATAGATTATGTAATTTGAAAAGTTCATTAACACTACTAATTCCATTGCTAAGGATTTATCGATTACATCTTCAACAGAAATCAGAAAAAGCGATGTTTAGAATGTCACGAAAAATTTATTGCCTTCAAAAGGTAAAGCATATTAAATACAAATAAAATAAGCGTTTTGTTTCTGCAAATGATTTTAATGAATTTGCTAAAATAGTTGACTCGTATAACAGACTATGTGAATCAATTCATAAAAAATGTAAGGAATTTAGGAAAAAAATAATATTTATATTGGATTAAAACTGAATGTTCATTAGCTCTTAAAAAAGGGATAGTAGGAAAGCATGGAAATGGGTTAAAAAGAGTGCAAAAATAAATAATCAATTTTTCGCGGTCTCTCATCCTATTAAAAATTATAATAATGAACTTGTTTCTTCTACAGATGAAGAATTGAAAGCTTGGCATTCTCATTATATATTCCTAGGGTTGAGTTCTTCAGGCCATAGTCTTTTTAAAGATTACTGGAAAGATTCTGACGCACTAAGGAATTTGGGAAGTCCAAGGCAACAAGAATGGGATATTAACCAAGGTATTCGTGATAAAGAAGTTAGCAAAGCAATCTCATCTATGCCTAACTTTAAAGCTTGTGGTCCTGATGGTATTCCAATGGAATTCTTTAAAGCTTTGATTCCTTGTAAAGATAATTCAGAAGAATCAAGTGAAAATAATAGTAATATTTCATCTGGATTTAAATGTCTCAAAGCCTTCATCAATCGTAATTGGAATGGAATAATGCATCAATAGTTTCTATTCATAAAAAGGGAGATCCATCAGATTGTAATAACTATCGTGGCATCTCTCTTATCAATAATGGATTAAAAATTATAGCAAAAAAATCATAGCTAATAGAATCTCTAAATATGGAATTGATGAAGGATTTATAAGACCTAAACAATATAGATTTTGTAATCGAGAAGAATGTATAAGTCTTTACACTACATTAATAATTATATGTCAGAGAAGGAAATTTGAAAATAAAGATACTTAACCTTGCTTTTTTGGACTTTAAAAAAGCGTATGACTCAGTGCCCATATATAATGTATTTAATGAAGATTTATCACTTAGGTAAGTGCTATAATTTTATTAAAAATTTATACTACTTATCTTCCAAGGCCAGTGTAAAGGTTGATGAACAATTATCAGAATCATTTAGTAAGTTCATTAATGATATTTTTAATAATCAGGTTTCAATTTCTTAATTAATAATAGTGATGATTAG
>JACVTC010000090.1:260000-272500 GCA_016946835.1 Neocallimastix lanati (nom. inval.) | reverse complement strand
CGTATTTTTTCTTTTGTTTACTTTTTTCTCTTCTTCAAAAATAAACAAAAATTGACCTTTATTTTATTATTATTATTGAACAAAGTTTTAAATTAATTTTACAATTCAATATATTTTTAATATATTTATAACTTTTCTAATTAATTAATAATCTTATTTTATAATAGTTTATTTTATTTTATTTTATTTTATTTATATTTTATTTTATTTTATTTTTTTAGTTTTATTTTATTTTATTTTATTTTATTATATTTTATTTTATTTTATTCAATCTGTACTTTATATTCATATTCTACTATTTATTTTATTTTATTTTATTCAATCTGTACTTTATATTCATATTCTACTATTTATTTTATTTTATTTTATTCAATCTGTACTTTACATTCATATTCTACTATTTATTTTATTTTATTTTATTTTATTCAATCTGTACTTTATATTCATATTCTACTATTTATTTTATTTTATTTTATTTTTTTTTTTATTTTATATACTTGTACTTTTATATTATTATATTCAATATTTATTTTATTTATATATATTTTTTTTATATTTTATTTATATTTTATTTTATTTTATTTTATATACTTGTACTTTTATATTATTACATTCAATATTTATTTTATTTATATTTTATTTTATTTATATTTTATTTTATTTATATTTTATTTTATTTATATTTTATTTTATTTATATTTTATTTTATTTATATTTTATTTTATTTATATTTTTTTTTTTAGTTTTATTTTATTTTTGCTATTTGATTAATTAAGAATAATTTTATAATTTTAATGAAATTGAATGTGATCTTTTTTTTTCTTATTTAATAACAAGATAAATATTTAAAATATAAAAATATAATCAGTGGATAAAACATAAATCTAATGATATCATCTGAACATTTTATTTTTATATGTTAATAATGTTATTATTACATAAAATATAAAATATATTAAGTTATACCAGAAACTATAAAATATAAAATATATAAAGTTATACCAGGAACTATTATTGATATGCAACTATATTAAACTTTATTTCTAACAAATAATAAACATATAACCATATCCATAATTACAGTATTTAATTTTTATTATTATTATTATTTCATAATTTATTATTATATTGTTGCTTACTAAATGATTTATTTAAAGAACATCTATAAATGTTTTGTATTCTTCATAATAATAAAATAAAATTTAAATTAAAGAATAATGTATAAAATAAAAAATAAATAAATAAATAAATAAATAAATAAATAAATAAATAAATAAATAAATAAATAAATAAATAAATAAATAAATAAATAAATAAATAAATAAATAAATAAATAAATAAATAAATAAATAAAAACAGAACAATAATTGTTTCAATATTTTATTATAAATATTATATATTATTACATTTAGAATTAATAATTAATATATATAATAATTGTTTCAATTTTTTATTTATAAATTTTATTACATTTTATTACATTTAGAATTAATAATTAAAATAAATAAATAGATATCTATCTATTTATTTATTTTTATTTTTTCTTATAATTATTTATTTTTTTAATTTTTTTTCTTCTTTTACTTCTTTTACTTCTTTTACTTCTTTTCATTTTTTTTTTTTTTATTTTTATTTTAATTATTTTTTATTCTTGATTTAAATAAAATAATTGAAAAAAAAAATTTTTTTTTCTATTCTTATTTGAATAATTGTTTTTCATTTTTATAAAATATAAATATTATAATGATACAAATTGAATGAAAAAAAAATTCTTTTTTCTATTGTTTTAATAAATAAATTAAAAATATTTTTAATTTAAACAAATTTAAAAAAAAAAAAAAAAATATTTTAACTATAGAGATCTAGCTTTTTCTTTATTATTTATTATTTATTATTTATTATTTATTTATTATTTATTATTTATTATTTATTATTTATTATTTATTATTTATTATTTATTATTAATTATTAATTATTAATTATTTATTATTTATTATTCAATTATTTATTATTTATTTATTATTTATTATTTATTATTCAATTATTTATTATTTATTATTTATTATTTATTATTTATTTATTATTATTTATTTATTATTTATTATTTATTATTCAATTATTTATTATTTATTATTTATTTATTATTATTATTATAATTTCTTATTATTTATTATTTATTGTCCATTTTATAAATATTTATAGCTTTATATTATTTGAAATTTAAAAATGATAAAAATAAATAAATATAAAAAAAATAAATATAAAAAAAAAAAATAAATAAATAATAAAACTAAAGGTAATATCTTTAGTTTTATTAATTAATCATATGATATAAAACATATGTGTAGTAACATATTTGTATATTTAATTTTATTATAATTATAATTATAATATTTTAATTCATATAAAATTTATATAGTTCTATATATTAGAATATATAATTAATATATTACCTATATCTTATAAATAGATTAAATTATTTATATTAGAAATACTCTCTTGTAAATATGAATATTAAAATTTTATTAATAAATTTTACTAAACAACCATTATATAAAAACCCACTCTGCTTATAAATTATTACACATAAAAGTCCCTCATATCACATATATTCTGGGAATAGTTAACAAAAAAAAATTAATAATAGGTTAATATTTATTTTTTGTTTAATCAGAAGTCATTTATTTAATTCCTTTTTTTTTTTTTTAATTGTTATTGCTTAAAAAAAAAAAAAGAAAAATAAAAAAAAATTTCTATTTATATCTATATATTAAATAAATATTATTTATATATTAAATATATAAGTTTATTATTGTTTATTATTGTGTTACTTGTAATTAACTAAATATATAATATTTAGTCAATTACAGGTAACACAATAATAAACTTATTCTATCTATATCCTATTTTAATATTTTCTATTTTTTTTTTTTTTTAAAAAAATAATATTATGTTTTTTTTTTTTAAAAAATAAAATAAATTTATTCTTTATTTTAAATATTTTTCATTTTTACTATTAACAGATATTAATGTAGTGTTAATAAAAAAAATTATAATAACAATGATGATAATGGACAATTTTGTACTTTTATAAATACTAATATTAATATTAGCATTACCATTAAATACTTCTATCATTATTTATAAATAATAATAATAAAATAATAAGAAATAAAAATAAAATAAATAATAAATATAACTATATATATATATTTTTAACTATCATCAAATTAATATTTTATTATTATTTCCTCTGTTTTAGTATCATTTTTATTATTAATTGATAAAGTTAATATTATTTAAAATGAAATTATTATTCTGAAAGAAAATATTGGTAAATTCCTGTTAATAAACAAGCATAAAATATACTTCTCAAAGTCAGAATCTCACTCATAAAAACATTTTCATAAAAAACCTGAAACATAGGAAACAAAATATTAAATTTTTAAAGTCTCCAATAATAAGGTCAACCCACCACTCCATTATGTATATGAATTTGAAAGTAATTAAAAAAGTAATCCTCAATTATACATTTTTTTGAATTGTATTAATTTTATTTTATCGGTTTACTATGATAAAATCTGGAAAGAACAATAACTAAAAATATCTATTTTAATTTTTTTTTTTTTTTTAATAATTTATATTGATAATCTTTAATTTTGTTCTTCATTTAATATTAAAATAATTTTTTTAGAAAAAAAATATTCATCATAATATTTTAAAATTATTTAATGACACTTTTTTTGAAAGTTCTCATTTTTTTTTTTTTTTTTTTATTAGTGGATTACATCTGGAATAATAAACTTTATTCATAATATTTATTTCATTAATTTATTTGTAAAAGTTTATAAACTGTTTTAATAAAATTTAAAGTTATTAATTAAAAGTTTATAAACTATTTTAATAAAATTTAAAGTTATTAATTAAAAGTTTATAAATTATTATATATGAAAATAAAAAAGAATAATTCAAATATTTTATTATTTAAATTTTTAATTCTAATAGAATATTTATTTAAAAAAAAAATTTACATATTTTTATGTTAACTTTTTCATTAATTTCAAAATAATAAAAATCATTTAAACCGTCATATAATTATTAATAATATTAATTTTTTTTTGTATTGAGCAATCAGTATTATTAATAATTTTTAGAAAAAAAAATTTTTTAATATAAATTTTTTTATTTAAAGATTGCGGTTTTAATTATATCTTAAAATTATAGGAATTGTTTATTAATACGGTTTATGTTCAAATATATATATATATATAAATTGTTTAATTTAAGTAATTGCGGCATGATTTTTTTTATTCTTTTATCTTTTTCTAAATATCAAATAATAATACTAAGTTAAAATTAAGGGTTTAAAGATATATATGTATATAATTATAGGGAGGAAGGCTTTTCTTTTTTTTTTTTTTTTATTTTTGAAATAATATAAATTTTCTTTAATATATATATTTTAAATTTTATAGAATTCCTTTAAAAAAATATTTTTGAATAGCAATTATTAACTTTTTACAAGTATTATATTTGTTTTTGATTATTACATTATAAAATACCAAAACATAATATATAGAATATATAGAATTCCTTTAAAAAAATATTACTTAAATAAATATATTTAAATAAATATAGCAATTATTAACTTTATACAAATATTATATTCGTTTTTGATTATTTTGATTTTAAATATCAAAATATAATATATTATTGTTAAGTAATATATAATATAGAATAATAACTATTATAATATTGTAACATATGTAATATTCCTATATCTTTTAAAATATTATAATTATTTTGAAATGTGAATTATTATTACTAAAAATAATATCATAATACATTATCAATATATATATAAAATCAATACTAAATATATAATATTGAAATAATATTATAAATTATTAATATAATATGATATTACTATATACTAAAGTTATTTTCATATATTTTTATATGTAATAAAATTAATAATGTTACTCTTTCTAAATATTTCATGAATTATTATTGAATATTATCATTACTGTTACATATTCTTTATCACTATTAATTTAAATTTAAGCAGATAAATAATATTTTATTTTTATTTTTTTATATAAGGAAAGGTATACTTTCTCATTAAATAGTATTTAAATTATTATAATATTTTGTTAAAGGTCATACTACATAAAAGAAAAATAAAGTTGTAATTAAAAATTATATGAAAATAAAATTAAACTTATTAAAATTAAATTAAAATGTTTTTAAATATATTTTAAAATTTGATCAAGAACCATCCTATTAAAGTTTATATATATTTTTTGTATTAAAATTTATTTACTATATATTTATTATTTTATATATAAATAATTAAAAAAAAAAATTATATCCATTTATAGTATCTAGTATCTTTTTTTTTTTTTTTTTTTTTCATTTTATATTTTCTATATATCCAATTATATATTCAATTATATATTTTTTATATATAATTTTTTTATCTATATAATAAATAATATATATAATTTATTATTATATATGTTTAAAACATTTATTAAATTGTATTTTTAATAAAATGTAACATATACAAATTTTAATTAAAAAAAAAAAAAAAAGACCATTATAATTATATAATAATTATATATTTATATTTATACCACCACTGATATAATTTTATCATTATTATTATTTATATAATAATAAATTTAATTTTTATTATTATTTTTTTTTGTTAAAAAATATAAATAATTATTTATTTATTTCTATTAAAAAAATATTTATTCAAAATAATAAATAACAGGTCTAGTTTTTTTTTTTTTTTTTTTTTTTTTTTAAAAATTTTTGTTATAAAATAATCATTTCTTAATAAATTATTATTAATATCAAAATATTGTTCAAATCTAGTTTTTTCTTTCTTTCTTTTTTTTTTTTTTTTAAATTTTTGTTAATCTATTGTAATAAATTATTATTAATGTAAAAATATTGTTCAAATCTAGTTTTATTATTATTATTATTATTACTTAAACCTACTTAAATATATATATGTTTATGAATAAAGTCATGATCTTGAATTAATGATTTAAATAATTCTTATTTATTAAAAAATATTTCCACCTTAACTTCTATAAATAAAAATATGAATAAAATACAAAATAACTAATATTCTATAATATTAATCCTTTTTTTTTTTTTTTTTAAATTATAATATATTATTTTTTTTAACATTTATTCTAAATAATTAAATAATTAAATCTTATTTAATACTATTTTTTATTTGTTTTATTCACCATCCAATAATGTCTTTATAAATTATATTAAATTTAAAAAAAAAAAAAACAAGAATTATTTATTTAAAAAAAATTTTTTTTTCTTATATTTTAAATATTTTATGTATAATTTAAATTAATTTTTTTTATATATATATAAAATAAAAAATATTTTTTTTAATATATTTCAAATATATTGACATTTTAATGATCATTAATAACAATAATTTTTATAATTTAAATATTATACATATATTTATATTAATTTTATAGAAAACTCTAATTATTATTAATTTTTTTTATACAAATTATATTAATTTTTTAATTTATATTTTTGAAAAATATATATATATAAAAAAAATCATTTCATTTTATTTTTTATTTTATTTCTTTGAAAAACAATTTAAATAGAAAAAAAAAAAAATTAATATAAAAAACAAAAATTTTAAAATAAAAAATAAAAATTTTAAATTAATAAAAAATATTTTAAACAACCTTTAATAAATTAAGAAAAAATTGAAAGAAAAATAAAAATAATTTAAAAAAAAATAATATTTTGGTTTTTATAAATAAATAAATAATAATAAATAAAATGAAAAGCATAATAAATATTTTTTTATTTATGAGCATAATTGCTCTTTTATATAATTCTATTAATGCAAGAAGTATCGAAGATAGATTATCACATGAAAAACATAAAAATGTTGAAAATAGTGATAATTTCTATGTTATATTTATAAATAATTCTATATTAGCTTCTAAACAAGCCAAAGAAGTTCATAAAGATAATAAATATGCATTTGCTTCTATGATTCATGAAATTCATGATTTAATTGTTGATAATAAGAATACTTTTGATAATATTGAGAAATTTAATAGAGTTAATGAGAAAGAAATAAATTCTAGTAGAAAGGAAATTGAAGAAAAGTATTTGATGAATGAAGGTGACTCAAACCTTGTTTTCCCAATTTCTTCACTGAAAGATCAAATTATTCTTCGTGCTTATCTTTCAACAAAATTAGCAAAGGAAATTAAATCAATAGATTATGTAATTGACTGTATTCCATATGTTAATTATATTGAATACAGTTATTAAATAAATGATTAATATTATCTATTCTGAGTGGTAATATTAATTATTGTAATACAAATTAACTTTAAAAGTGATATATACCCTATTTATTAAAATATATATACAATTTATAAATAAATTGTTTTATTATAGAATTTTTTTTTTTAAAAAAAAAATTATAAGAAAACCAAATACTATATATAAATAAAATAAAATAAAATAAAATACCATTTGTAAAAGTACAACAAAATTATTATTAATATCTAATTATATTAATAATGATATTATGAATAGATAAATATAGAATAAAATACTTTTAATTTATTAAAATTCATATTATTTTTTGATATATAATATACTTTTTATTAGTGTAATTTAGATAAAAATAAAAAATTATGCTTTTTGATTTATTTTAAAAGTTAAAAAAGAATAAGAAAAAATGTTTAATATATATATATATATATATAAATATAAGATAAAAGATGAAAAAGTGTAAAAATTATAAAAGTTTTGAAATAAGTACTAAAGTACTAATAAAAAAAATAAAGTATTAAATAAAAATAATTAAAAAGTAATAAAAGATTTTTTCTTGTTGTTATAGCTTTTGTTCATTTGGTTATTTAATATATGGATACCTTTGATGTATTATATCTTTTTGTGTTTAAAAAAATTTTATAATATTATTTATTGATTGATTTTTAAATAATAAATAATTATAATATTAACTAAAATGAAAAAATTTGTTATTTTAATATTGATATATTTTTTATTTTTATTACTTTTTTTTTCTTATAGTTATTTTTTTTTTATTTTATTTTTATTTTTATTTTTTTTTTTTAAATAACATATTCAAATATTAAATTTGTCAAAAATTCTAATAATGTGTAAAATCTCCTTCATAATAAATGATTAATATAAAGTTAAAAAAAAAAAAGAGTCTTTTTAATAATAATAAAATAAGAATAATCTAATTTTTTATTAATAATGTTTTAATTATTAATTATTTTTGTTATTATATTAAAAAATATATATATATATTTATATATATATATATTTAATAATCTATTAACATTAAATGTTAAAATAAAAGTATAGAAATAATTAAATAAAACATTAATGATGGAATGATTTAATAAATTAAATAATATATATATATATATATATAAGAATAATCAAAAAAAAAAAAATATATATATATATATATATGTGATTATTTTATAATTTAAAAAAAAAAAAAAAATTATATAAAAAATTAAAAATATATAAATTATAAATTATATATTAGTTCAAAAAAAAAAAAAAAAATTCATATTAGTTAGGAACCATAATTAATATAAAATAATTATTATTATATTTTAATTTTATTTTTTTTTTAATTTTTTTTTTTTCTATTTTTATTTTTTTTTTTTTTTTTTTTATTATTATTTATGAATGAATGAATAAAAAATTATAATTTTTTTTTTTTTTATTTTATATTAAAAAAAAAAAGTTATTTTTAATTTATTTAAAAAATTATTTTCATTAACGAAAAAATAATAATAATAATAAATTAATACATTAATGGGAAATTTTATAATACTCGGTTAGGTTAATGTTTATGAAATAATCAATAGTATAATAAAATTTTAATTATATATATATATATATTTATGTTTTTTATTTATTTATTTATTTATTTATTGATTGATTTATTAATATTAAAAAAAAAAAAAAATGAAATGAAATATATATAAAATTATTTTATCTTAAAATTTTTATATTTTTTATATATTTTTTATATATTTTTTATATATTTTTTATATTTTTTATATATTTTTTATACTTTATATATTTTTTATATTTTTTATATATTTTTTATACTTTATATATTTTTTATATTTTTTATATTTTATATTTTTTTTTTTTTTTTTGTATTTTTTATATTTTTATTTTTTATATTTTTATTGTTGTTATTATTTTTATTGTTATTTTTTTTTATAGTTTTTATTTTTAATAAAAAATATAAAAAATATAAAAATATTGTCATATATTTTATAAGTTTATTATTTTAAATTATTATAAATTTAAATTTAATAGATTTAAAACATTTATATAAATATAAATAATTTTTTTATATTTATTTTTTTATATTTATTTTTTTATATTTATTTTTTTATTTATTTATTTTTTTATTTTTTTTATTTTTATTTTTATTTTTTTTTTTTTTTTTAGTATGATGTTTCCATGAAATTTTTTGGATTGACTATTTTTTTTAATTAAATTTATAAAATATTATTATAAAATATTATTATAAAATGTTATTATAAAATATTATTATAAAATATTATTATAAAATGTTATTATAAAATATTATTATAAAATATTATAAAATATTATTATTAAATATTATTATAAAATATTATTATTAAATATTATTATAAAATATTATAAAATATTATTATTAAATATTTTTATATTTTATAATCGAAGGTCATTGATAAACTATATTGTAAAAAAAAAAAAAAAAAAAAAAAATTTTTTTTTTAAAAGATTTTATATTTATATATATATATATTTTTTTTTCATTATTATTAATAATATTTTTATTAATTTTTCCTTTAATGCTATTTTTTATTAATTTTATTATTGATATTAGAGAATTATATTTATACATTTTAATAAATTTATTATTATTATTATTATTATTGTTATTTATTTATTTATTTTTACTAATAATATTTTAATATTTATAATTAGTATTATAATTATAATTATTATTATTATTTTTTTTTTATTAAAAATATTTTATTATTACTATTAATTTTATTTTTATTTTCATAAATAATAATATTTTATAATTATTATTACAATTATTATTATTATTATTATTATTATTATTTTTCCCTTTCCTTTACATTTATTTATTTATTTTATTATTATTATCATTATTTATCCTTCATCATCATCATTATTATCTTTATTTCTTGGTTTAAATCATTTTACTTAAAAAATTTTTATTTAGTCTAATAAAGAAGGTTGATTATATTGTTGAGGCTTTAAAGGCTTATATTGTGATAACGAGGCTAATTGTTGATTTTGAATAGAATTAACCTGTGCTATAGCCGCAGATGAAGATTGTTGTGGGGTTTGATAATAATTTTGTTGTGGCTGTTGTGGTTGAACTGGTGGACGATAATAAGGATTCTGAGTAAGAGGTTGTTGTGGTTGTAATGGTTGTGGTTGTGGTTGTGGTTGATATCCATAGACTGTAGTATTAGTAGCTGTATATACAGGTTGTTGAGGTTGTTGTTGTGCATTATAATAAGATTGCTGTGTTGGGATTTGGGCTATTGGTCTTTGTGATTGTGGTTGCTGTTGTGGTTGCAAAGCATATTGATTTGTGTAATTTGAGGTGGAAGAAGATGTAGTAGCTTGACCATAATAATTCGTATATGTTGTTGATGGCTGTTGATGTAGTTGTGGTTGTTGTTGTGGTTGTTGTGGTGGTTGTTGTGGTTGTCCATAAATATTTTTTGATACATTAGTTTGTCCAAAAGAGACTGAACCAGGTGGAGGTGGAAGAGGTGGACGAACTGGGGAAATCATTTGAGATGAAAGTGGATCTTGAGCTGCTGTTGGTTTTGGTGGAAGAACTGGGACAGTACTAAGAGTTGTTGGTTGTGTTGATTGAGGCTTGTACATATTATTATAGGTATTTTGTTGATAAGTATAATTTTGTGTTGTAGTAGTAGTTACTGTTGGCATATTTCCGTAAGTACTGGAAGCAGGTTGAATTTGTTGTTGAGATGATGTACCATAAGTCGTTGATAAATATGCTGGTGTAGTTGAAGTAGTTTGAGTATAGATTGGTTGTTGTGGTTGTTGCAACTGACTTTGATATGTGGTTGGTGTTTGATATACTGTTGCTGATGGAACTGCAGTAGAGGATTGAGGATAAGATGAAACAGCAGAAACTGGATATTGATAATTTGTTTGGGTTAATGATCCTTGTGGTTGAGTTAGCTGTTGTTGAGTTTGATATGATGTTGGGGTTTGAATTGATTGTTGTTGGGCTTGATATTTTGTTGGGGTTTGAACTGATTGTTGTTGAGTTTGATATGCTGTTGGGGTTTGAATCGATTGTTGTGGATAAGCTGATGGTTGTTGAGGCTGAGTTGATGTTTGTACTTGTGGACTACTTAAAACTTGTTGTAATTTAAGAGCTGTTTGATTTTGCATATTTAAAGCAGATGGTGGTTGTGGCTGATAAATACTTTGTGATTGTTTTGGTTGATGTTGTGGCTGCTGTGACTGAACTTGGGCTAATTGTTGTGGTTCTTGATATGATGAGTAAGTTGATGATTGAATTTGTAATTGAGATTGCTGATAAGATGGATAAGTCGATGCTTGAGGTTGGTTAGCTGGAGTTTGTGGTTGAGTTTGTTGATAGTTATACTGAGTTACTGGAGTTGCCAAAGACGCTTGTTGACTAATTGAAGATGTTTTTGGTTGTTGATATGATGGTGTAGAAAGAGGTTGTTGTGATGATTGTGTTGGTTGAGTAGAATAATTGTTAAATTGAGAAGAAGTTTGTGTAGGAGAAGTAACTAAAGATAAAGGTTTGTTTAATGCAACTGATGGTGATTGATTAACAGTAGTAGATATTGAGGTAGATGCAATATTTGTATTATAAGAATATGCTTGTGGGGATGCAACAGTATTTTGTTGACTAGCAAAGTAATTTGTGACTGGACTTTGCATATTAATTGGTGGTACATTTGGTGTAGAAGGAGTTGCTGAAGTTGGTGTATTTGTACTGCTAAGATTTAAACTATTTAATTTACTCAATAATATTTTTTGATCATCAGCTGCTTTCGCTTCTTTAATCTTTTTTTCTAATTCATTTCTTTGAGTTAGCCTTTGAGAAACATATTTATTTGTTTCTATAGTTAAATTATCGATCATTTCATTAAGATTAGTATATAAACGAATACCTGATTCAAGATTTTTATAAATTTCTTTCCATAACTCATAAGCTTCTTTATATTCTTTATCCTTTTGTTCTTTTTTTTCATTGATTGTATTAATTGATTTATATGCTTCTGATTCGGATTTTAATTCATTAAATTCTTCCGTTAAAGCACGTAAAAAGTTTGTATGATCATTTATATTTCTTGAAATGTTATCTCTTAAACCTTGAAATT
>JACVTC010000090.1:217500-257500 GCA_016946835.1 Neocallimastix lanati (nom. inval.) | reverse complement strand
AGAGCATCTTTAGATTTATTAACAGTATTAATTATATCTTGTGTTTCCAATAATATTTGAAAATCAGTATCAGCATTATCACAACGTTCCATTTCAGCTCTAAGAATTTTTGCTTTTTCTTCGGAATATAATGATGATGCTTCATGAACTGAAATTGGGATTAAACGATGAAAAATATCTTGACCAATAATACCTTGGGCCTCCTTTTGACCATTTGGACAAATATCAACAAAGTTTAAATTTTTAACCACACAAAGTTTTTCAGGAGCCTCGAGAGTATCAGCATTTGGAACTATTTCTTGATAAATAATATCATTATCCTTAATAGCTTGCTTTTTTTTTTCGGTAACAAGTGCTAAATAAGCCTTAGTCGCTTCTAATAAAGCTTGCGAAGCTGATGTTGATTTACCAGATGAAGCTGACTGAACATCACTCGATGATACACTAAAAGAAGGATAATTATTAGCAAAGGATTTAGCTAATTTGTTAGCTTCTTTTGCATAATTTTCGGCTAATGTTAAATATGAAATAACATGACCATATTTGCCTTCATCACCTGAAGCAAGTGCTTTATAATAATGAGAAATAGTAGCGTAATATTTATTTTTAACCTTTATTTAAATTATATATTTGATTAATAAAATAAATAAATAAATAAATAATATATATATATATATATATATTAGAATATTTTAAATTATTATTTGTTCTATACATTACAAAATATAATGAAAAATAATGAAACATAATAAATACAAAAAAAATTACGTATTTAAATTTTTATAATAATTATTTATATACCTTAACTAATGAAGTCCAAGAATCATCAAATTGATTCCTAAGTTCAACAACGTCCATATCATCAGAAATTTCAGAATAAGTAAAGGCAAGATAAGAAGCAATTTTACTTAAAAGATTTGGCTTTTTCTTTTCAAAAATTGTTTTTTCTAAGAAGCACTCTTGAGCTGAAGCTAACATTAATTTATTTAAGCACTTAACAGATTCTCTTCTAATATCGATAGATGGAGCATGAAGAAAATTGTCATTAATAAATTGAAATAATCCAGCAGACGCTTGGAAATAATTATAAGCAACTTTTCTTCCGTTTTCTTCAAACCTATTTTGTGTAGCAGCAATACTTGAAAGAATAGCAGCAAGATTAAATATAACACAAGCCTTTTCATACGCTCCAGAATATTGACTTATACCTTCTTCCGTAAAAGCATCATACCTTTTTTTTTTTAATATTTTATAATAATAATTTTAAAATTAATATATTAAATAATATATTAAATATTAATTATTTACTATTTCATTAGTATTAATATAAAAATTTTACTAATATTTTAATTAAATTTTTACCATGTAAAGGATACTTTAACATGTTTTTCATCTAAAGGAAAACGAAGATCCAACAATTCTAATTGACCATAATAACGATACAATATATCTCTTCCAGTCATATCTTTACCAATACCCGTTATATCTTGTCTTAATCTATTAAGAATTGCAATTTCATTTGAATAATTATCAGGATCTTCTTGATATTGTTCTGCAATATATTTTTTAAAAGCTTGAGTAAAATCTACTTCATCCGTTAATTTTAAAGGAACGGAAAGCATAGGTGCTTGCTGATTAATTGATTCCATTTTGTTCTATATATATTTTCTCTAGAAGTTTATATTTAAAAGTAACAATTGTTTAATATAAAATACTATTATTATCAAGGAAATTAAGAATGAATAATATTTATATATAAGATGATTCAAACTTTATCGATTCAAAATAAAGTATTTACAAAACTATTTATATATTATTTATATTACTTATTTATTTATTTTTTTATTTATTCAATTTTTATTATTATTTACTATAACTAAATTATTATTATTATTATTATTATTATATTTAATATTTCTATTTATTTAATTGATTATTTATTACTATTTTTACAATAAATCAACATTTAAAAAAGAAAGTAATAAAACTATACATTTAATTCAAAATAAAAAAAAAAAAAAACAAATAAAAAAATATAAAAATAAAAATAAAAGTAAAAAAAAACAAAACAAAACAAAATAAAAAACAAAATATATATAAAAAAAAAAAGAAACTATAAATTTAACAAAAATAAAAATACCTTATTTATATTTTATAAAAATATTATTAGAAAGTATATTATTATCTTTATTATTTTGATATTACTGATTTTCAACAATATATATATAAACTCTTTATAAAAGCAAAATAATGATAATATTAATTTTTATAATATTATAATTTATTGTAATTTTACTTGACTTTAAATTTTTCATTTACTTAGAAATGTAAAAAAATTTTTTTTAAAATTTTTTATTATAGTTAAATTTAACTTGGTTTTTTAACTATTATACTTTTTATTTTATTATTTTTTATTTTACTATTGTATTTTACTTTTTATTTTATTTTTTATTTTCTTTCAATATATATTCTTTATATATATTCTTTATATATATATTTTAAATTCCTAATTATTTATTTATTCTTTTTTTCTTTTATTGTCATAACAATTTTTTTTTAAATATAAAAAATTTTATATAAAAATATTTATTGAAATATAATTATGTTTTGATAATTAAAATAATTTTGAATAAATTAAATTAATTTATTTAAAGTAAAATATTATTAAAAATTATTTTCAATTATATAATAAAGAATAAATGAATAATCCATAATTTTTTAATAAATTTTTTTAAAATAACAATAATTATAATAATAATAATAATAATAATAATAATAATAATAATAATAATAATAATAATAATAATAATAATAATAATAATAATAATAATAATAATAATAATAATAATAATAATAATAATAATAATAATAATAATAATAATTAATAGCTAATAATAATAATAATAATAATAATTAATAGCTAATAATAATAAATAATAATAATAAAAACAATAAAATATATTTATTGATAGATAGTAATAAAAAATATTTAATAAAAAATATTTAATATATAATAAAGATTAATTTTAAAAATTTATATACAATAAATAAAATTATATGTTATTTATATAATGTATTTTATTAATTATTTGAATTTTTTTTACAAATGTTTTTTAAATTACAAATAATTTTTTATTAATAGATTTATTTCAACTAATATTTCTAAAATTTTATTATTTATATTTTGGCTTTAGCTAATATTAATATCAACTTAATCAAAATTTTTATCTATATTTATTTTTACTTTTATGACAATTTATTTATATTTATTTTTGTTTTTTTATTCAATTGATATATTATAGTTATAAAATATCTTGTTATCACAGATTGGTTGGTCATCAGAAATCTTATCTTTGGAAGGAATAATATCTAAAACTTGTGCCCATAGATTTATGGCTTTTTCTTCATATTTCTTCATATAATTCATTTCCTTTTTTTTATATTTCGAAAAATCCGTATTTTCAATAATACTTGGTAATTCTTCCCAACTATCAAAATAAATAAACAAATCTTTGAATTCTTTATTATACCATTCCATATAATTACTTAAACCATTTGGTACATCTTTTAAATCCTTTTCAGGAAATTCATAATAAAAATCATTACTTAATTCTCTAAAAAGTTTCTCAGTTGGAATAAGCATCACAACTCCATATCTAAAGTTTTCCATCATTTTCATAATAGAAACTTGATAAGGTAGAATAATAAGGGCCTTATAATTTGCTAATACTAATGGACCTCCATAATCTTTATTTAATATTCTATGCTTAATTTTATACTTCTTTAATTGACGAGATGAGACTCCTGAATCTTGGTCAGTACGATCGATAATAGCTATTTCTTCATGTGAAATCTTATATTTTTTAGCTAATACTTCATCGGGTGCGAATCCAACAGGTCTAATTAAGTAATAATTTGGAATAAATATTCCATTTTGACATGCATAAAAAACTTCATATGGATTATTTTCAACAACAGTAATATTTTTATTTTCAATTATTGCTTTTCCAAATTGTTCGTAGAAATCAATTTTATTCTTTTCATCTATCAACACATCAAATCTTTAAAAATTAAAGCATTATTAAAATAAATATAGTAATATTTTATAATAATTATTAAAAACAAAATAATAATTTAAATAAGATATACTAAATTAAATTTAATTTTTTAATAATACTATTAATGAATTAAAGTACTAATTAAATTATAAAATTAAAAAAAAATTTCTTAAATTAACATACCTATTTGTTATTTCTAATATAATTTTAGTTTGGCATTCATTTATTAAGAATATATATGAATCAGGTATAATATCACTTACTATTACAAAATCATATTGAGAACATATTTTATTTACGAAATTTTTACATTTATCTTCCAAAAAGCATTTTGGTCTATCTTGAAATCTATACTTTTTATATAAAATCATTTATTATTAATATTATTATTAATATTATTATTAATATTATTATTATTATTATTATTATTAATATTATTAATATTATTATTATTATTATTATTCATAAAAAGTACTAAAATATAAGAAGAATAAAAAAAATTAAAATGAAAATTATAATAAAAAGAAAAGTATTTATTATTTTTAGTAATATTTTACTTACTGAAGGAGATATTACAGTTACATTAAAATTCAAGAGTTCTCCGATAGTTTTAAAATTTCCTATTGTTCCATCATGTCTTGAGAAGTAAATTATTGATTTATTAAAGGATTTATCTTTATTTATACTTTTATTAATATTTATTTTATTTAAAAAATTATCTTTATTGATTTCTGAATTATTAGAATTGTTATTAAATGCAATAATTAATATTAATATTATAATTGTTAAAATTAATGTTTTAATTAAAAAGCCTTTTTTCCTTAGCATTTTTTCTATGATAAATGATATGTTTTGATATAGATATGTCAAATGAAAATAAAAATATGTATTATTTATAATACTTTAGAATTAAAAAATTTATTTATAAATTGAAAAAATATTAGTATCATCTTTTTATTATATAATTATTATTAAGAAGAGCTTTAATACATTTAAAAATTTATAATAATCATAAAAATATTAGCTTTGACTATTTTAATTTTTATTTTTTTTTTTTTATCATTTTAGTATATTTTAATTATATAAAAAAAAAATAAAAAATAAAAATAAAAACTATATATATAAATGTATTATAAACAATACAAATAAATAATTAACTTTAAGTATTAATATATTACTACATAAAATTTAGCACATTCTAATAATTTAATTCTATTCCAACTTTAATTTATAACTTTAAATTATATATACAGAAAAAAATCTTGCAAAAATTAATTACTTCATTATATAGATTTTATTAACATATTTTTTTTTTTTTTTTTTTTTTTTTTTTTTTTTTTTTTTTTTGAATTGTTTGGTTACTACATACTGCTCACTCCCAACTAATCTCGACAAAATTGCGCAGCTCCACTGCGTTCCGTGCTCAATTTTCTCGCTTGTTTCCGTGAGCAGTATTGCGTAACGGTTCTTCTGGGTTTTTAAAGTTTATTTGCATATAGTTTTTGCATAGTTTTGTATAAAAACTATACCATTTTGACACTTATTGATATAGCCTTCCAAAAATATTAAATTATCACCACATAGTTTTGAACATATATTTGTCATAAAAACCTGTATGTTTATTTTAATAATTGGAAGGCTATATCAAATATGATCAAAAACAGCAATGATTATATATATATGATATAGTTTTGAAAGTTCAATTAACGATACAGTTTTGATATATATTCAATTAACAAATATAGCTAAGTTGTTTAATAAAAATCATATAACATTTTATAATTATTTGAACAAATATAGCTATTATGTTTATATAAACTATATGGTTTTATAGTTAATATTAGCAATATATGCATATAGTTTATTTAATTAACAACATAGCTTTTTTGAACATTAATAATAATAATAATAATAATATAAGCATATATTGCTAATATATGTATATTTATGCTATGATTATGCTAAAACTATGCTATATATTTTATTTATTTTTTTTATTTTATTTATTTTTTTATTTATTTTTTTATTTTATTTTTATTTTATTTTTTTATTTTATTTTTATTTTATTTTTTTATTTTTATTTTTTGATGAATATGGTGTAGTTTTTAGCATAGTTTTAGCATCAAACACCTATGTTGTTCATATATTAATATGGGCTTCCAAATAAAGACATATTGTATTTGTATACCAAATATATGCATTTTATGTTCAAAAACATAGTCATTTTTGCAGAATGTTTATATATATATATATTAGCAAAATGTGTTGTAAAATGGCATACAAATACAATCATTCAACCATATTGTTCATAAAAATAATATATGCAGAAATATAGCTATGTTATGCAAAACCTAGCTAGTTGAACAACATATGTTTTTGATCGTTCAACTGGTCAAAAACATGCTTCAGAATTTATATAAAAACTAGCTAGGTTTTTGCAAAAATACTTCAAAACACTATCATTTATATATAATCATCACAGTTTTGAAGTTCATTGAATTCTGAATTTGTATTAAATTAATTGAACAATATCCCAGTTTTGTCATTCATTAAACTTCAAAAACATCATCATTCATAGTATTTCATAGCTGTTTTGTTCATTGAATTAATTAGACCTGAAAATATTAATTAAAATATACTGGTTTTTATCATTTCTTTTATCAAAAACTATGCTATGACATCTACTGATTAAGCCTTCCAAATTTAGATATATATCAACATTATAATATTTTTTTTAGTTTCATTTATTATTTTATAAATATTAATTTTTACTAATAATCTATTTAAAGGAAAGCTCTTTTTTTATAATGATCTTAGAAAAATAGAGATAATAGTCTATATTACATATTATTCATATAGTTGTTATTTATGAATGTCGCATTTCACAATGTGGCTATTTGATGATGCAATTTAACGCCATAAAAAATTTTTTTACTAAATAAACAAATATAAATAAATAAGTAAATAAATATTAAATAATTTCTTTGTTCTTTATTTTTTAATATTGAAAAGGAAGTAGTGTAAAAACTATTTAATTCATTAACATAAGTTCTAGTAATAAACACTTGATAACCACACTTTGGTGAAAATTTAAATATACCATCTACAAAAATATCTATATTATATTGCATAAATAATTTTGTTTGGAATGGCGACTGAAAAATAATAATATTAGAATTTTTGAATATCATAAAATTTTCATTCTTTTTGTTTTATAATATTCTGATTCGTTCGGATTACTGTAGTGGCTGGATTACTAAATAAACAATGAGGCTTTCTATCATGGAGTATCATGCAACCATATTGGTATCCAAAAGGCTTTCCATTGGCTGTTTATTCACCCAACCCTGATACTACGCTACGACTTATTCATAAGCCTTGACGATGTCTCTGATTAATTCTATAGGAATTAGGCGGGAAAAATTCCAACACATCAATAACTACACTCAATGGGAGAAGTGAATGGTTCCAGTTCTGATGTTCTTAGTCAATGGGGAAATATGTAGGAATGTATAGGGAATTTAGGTTCAGAAAGACATGTAACAACAAGTGGTGAGTGGCGAAGCTATACTAGCATGCTAAATATCATCACACCTATAGTAATAACTGTTTGGCACTAGTGTGAGTTGGGTACCCATTATGTGCGTGTCTATGTATTTTTTATATATCTATACTTTTTAATTTTAATTTTTATATCTTTTAGTTTTTATTTCTGTTATTTGCAAAATAATAATCTAAAATAATGGCAGATACCTTTTTTTTTTTTAAAAAAAAAAAAAAGGCAAACAAACAATAATTATTTTGATTATCAATTAACTAGATAAAAAATGAATAAATAAATAAATAAAGAAGTATTTATACATATAATACGGGAGGTATGAATTTCGCAAAATGTGGCTTAAAACATTTTTAAAAAATAAACATATAAATAAATAAAATTAATAAATAAATAAAAAATATTAAATAAAAAAAAATAAATATGTTAAAAATGTTTTATTGTTACTCTTTTATATTTTATCTAATTTCTATCAATTTTTAGTTTTATTTTATTATTAAAATTTTAATTAAATAAAAAAACTATAATATTGATATTGATATTAATAAAAATAACTATATAATATTGATATTCTCTATATATAATTATTTATTATTCAGAATAAATAATATTACTATTTATTATTTATTATTTATTATTTTTTATTTAAAAAATATTTTATAATAAAATATTTTATAATAATTTATTTAAAGACTTTATTTCAAAATATATAAGCCACATTTCGAAATGCACACTCCCCCCTTGCGAACGATACACATTCATATAATATTAATAATAAATAGTATATATAAATTTATTCATTCCATTTCTATGTAAATTATTATCTTAACTTTAATTGAGGATATTTTGCAATTAGGCTTTATATAAATTATGGCGTTCTTTAATTATTGTTTTTGTAATGTGCTTATTATCATATGTATAACTTATTAATTAAAATCTAAACTATAGCCTAAGTTTAATAAAAAATTAAATATATTGTAAAATACAAATATTTATTTAGAACAAGTTACAAATAAGTATAAAAATATGTAATTTAAATCTTTATTAACCAATATTCTATAAATATATAATAAATATATATAATAAACAATTAATAATCTAAGAAAAATAAATGTTACTACAATTTATAAGAAATAAATACACAAATATTTGATAAAATAAATACATTAATACCAATAAAATAAAAGTATATAATTATTATTTTTATTTTATTTATTTAATTATTACTATTATTATTATAATTGTTTACTCATTTACTAAAATTATATATATTTAACATTTATAATTTTTTTTTTTTTTTTTTTTTTTTTTAATTTTGTGAATTGTTGAGTTGAATACTTAAAACTAATAATAACTATATATTTTTATATATATTTATATTTTTTTTGTATAACGATTATATATATGTATATATAATATATATACAATTTTTTTTTTTTTTTTTTTTTTTTTTTTTTTTTTTTTTTTTTATTGGGTGTTGGTTTTAAATTTTTTTATTATTAAAATAAAGCTAATTAATATAACTAATTTAAATACTTGAAATTTAACAAATTTAATAATAATGATAATAATAATAAAAAAAAAAAGATAATAAATAAAAAATAAATAAAATTAATGAAAAATTAAATTATATTTATTAATTTTTATTCTTTTTTGGTATATTAATACGTTTTAAAATTTCTTGTATCCATTGTTCTATAATATCTATTTCTTTTTCTTCTTGTTGCTTATCAAGGGTGGTATATTTATAGAATCGTTGAGCACCTAAGCTTTCAAATTTTTCATCTATTAATCGAGCAGCCTCACAGAACTTTTTACGTTTAGAATCACCTAATCCAAAGACTGCATATTTCATATTTTCAAATCTTGCAGTGGATTTATCAACTTTGTTAAGTCTATTCCAAAATTGATGAGCATTAGGTGGGAAAGTACCTTTGAAAGTGGAAGTAACAATAATAAGAGTTTTCATTTTTCTTAAATCTTCAATATCAATGCGGTCAGCACTGAAAATGTTAATATTAGTAATGCCAGCTTCTTTTGCTTCATCAGAAAGCATTCCAGCAACATCTTGAGCATGTTCTGATTCTGTTCCAAATATAATGTTTAATTGATCATCACTATCATTAATTAAACTTCTTCTACCAACATCTTCTTCAATTTCATGTGTTTCAATACAAATTAATGAATTTAATAACTCTTCAGACCAATGATTAACAGAAGTAACTACATCATCACTGTTATCAAAATTTAATTCGGTATATTTATAGATTTCAGAAGCACCAAGGTTTTGGAATTGTTTATTCAATTTTCTAGCCGCTGCGCAGAAATCTTTTTTATTTTTATCACCAATACCAAGAACTGCGTATTTAATTTTACTCATATCAAAAGTTTTCTTTGTTTTTTGAGATAATTCTTTCCAAAGTTCTATAGCATCTGGTGGGAAGTTTCCATCAACTGTCGATGTAATAAAAATAATATTTTTCATCTTTAAAAGATCATCAACTTTAAATGTATCTGCTTCATGAGTATATACAAATGGGAATCCAGCGTCTCTAGCATCTAATGCAACAATTGCTGCTATATCTTCAGCATGTGTTGATTTAGTACCAAATATTACATGTAATTCTACTTGAAGATCACATTTTTTAATATTTTTGTTAGCATTACTAGAATTATTTTTTGTTAGTTTAGTTGACTTTCCTTTTTCATTAGATTTATTATTATTTTTAAAATATGGAATAATTATATTCAATATTTCATGAATCCAATTATTAATAACTTTAATTTGATCATCATTACCATGACTATCAAGGGTGGTATATTTATAGAATCGTTGAGCACCTAATCTTTCAAATTTTTCATCCATTAATCGAGCAGCCTCACAGAATTTTTCACGTTGAGAATCACCTAATCCAAAGACTGCATATTTCATATTTTCAAATCTTGCAGTGGATTTATCAACTTTGTTAAGTCTATTCCAAAATTGATGAGCATTAGGTGGGAAAGTACCTTTGAAAGTGGAAGTAACAATAATAAGAGTTTTCATTTTTCTTAAATCTTCAATATCAATACGGTCAGCACTGAAAATGTTAATATTAGTAATGCCAGCTTCTTTTGCTTCATCAGAAAGCATTCCAGCAACATCTTGAGCATGTTCTGATTCTGTTCCAAATATAATGTTTAATTGATCATCACTATCATTAATTAAACTTCTTCTACCAACATCTTCTTCCATTTCACGTGCTTCAAGTTCAATCAATGAATTTAATAATTTTTCTGACCAGCTATTTATAATATTTTCTGGATTTTCTGCATGTTCAATATCTAATTCAGTGTATGGATAAAATTCAATAGTACCAAGATCTTGGAATTTTTTATTTAAAGCTTTAGCAGCAATACAATATCTTGGACTAGTGCGATATCCTAAACCAAGAACAGAATATTTAACATTACTCATATTAAAAGTTTCCTTATTCATGCTGGAGAGTTTATTCCAAAGATTAAGGCAATCTTCTGGTAATTTACCAGAATATGTTGGGACAATAAAAACAAAATTTTTCATTTTCAGAAGATCCTGAACATCGATTGTATTAGCTTCATGAACATACACAAATGGAAAACCTGCATTTTTTGCATCTGATATTATCATATTTGCAATATCTTTTGAATGATTTGTCTTAGTACCATAAATCACATGAAATTCAGTTTGAAGATCACATTTTTTTATATTACAATTACTATTTTCATCTTCATTAGAAGTAACTGAGGAAGTGGTTTCTTTTTCCGAAATATTTTCATCTGACACTGATTTTTTATTATTACCAGAATTTAAACTTTTAAGGAAATCTTGAATCCATTTATTAACTTCTTCTTCTTGATCCTTATCACTTTGATCATCAAGAGTAGTATATGGGAAGAATCGTTTACCTCCTAATTTTTCAAACTTTTCATTAACTAGACGTCCAGCTTCACAGAATTTAGAATAAGATGAATCACCTAATCCTAATACTGTAAATTTCATATTAGTTAATGAAGTATTATCTTTAGTAGCTTTTGATAATCTATTCCAGAATTCTATAGCATTTGGTGGGAATTCACCTTCACCTGATGTGGAAGTAACAAATGTTACATATTTCATATTTTTAAGTTCATCTAAGCTAACACTATCGGCAGGATGAATTACAACTTTTGAAATACCTGCTTTTTTAGCATCTTCAGAAATCATATCAGCAATAGCTTCAGAAGTGCCAGTTTCTGTACCAAAGATAACATCTAATAATTCAATTGATTCATTATTATTATTATTATTATCAGACAAATTAGATTTTTCTTTTACTGATTTATTTATTTTTGAAACAGGTTTTTCAGTACCAGATAAATTTTGAAGTAAATCTTGAACCCAACGATTAACAATATTTTCAGGGTTTTCTTCACTTTGATCATCGATAGTAACGTATTTACATATCCTTTTAGCACCTAAATCTTCAAATTTTTCGTTAACTAAACGAGTAGCTTCACAGAATTTAGAATAAGATGAGTCACCCAATCCTAATATAGCAAATTTCAAATTGTCTAATGATGTATTATCTTTAGTAGCTTTTGATAATCTATTCCAGAATTCTATAGCATTTGGTGGAAATTCTCCATCACCAGAAGTCGACGAAACAAAGGCAACATTTTTCATTTTCTTAAGATCATCTAAACTAACACTATTAGCTGGATGAATAATAACTTCTGAAATACCTGCTTTCTTAGCATTTTCAGAAATAATATCAGCAATAGCTTCAGAAGAACCGGTTTCTGTACCAAAGATAATATCCAACGATTTTACAGATTGGCAAGAAGCTTTACAAGCGATTGGGTTTACTAGTATAGCTTCTGATTGTTCTTCTTCAGTAGAAGTTTCATTATTTTCTTCAGTTGAAAAAGTACCCTTTTCTGTTTTAACATTTTCATATACAGGTTTTTCATTACCATTATTACTATTACCATCACCATTAGTTGAGTTTGTTAAATTTTTAAGCATATCTTGAATCCATTTATTAACTTCTTCTTCTTGATCCTTATCACTTTGATCATCAAGAGTAGTATATGGGAAGAATCGTTTACCTCCTAATTTTTCAAACTTTTCATTAACTAAACGTCCAGCTTCACAGAATTTAGAATAAGATGAATCACCTAATCCTAATACTGTAAATTTCATGTTAGTTAATGAAGTATTATCTTTTGTAGCTTTTGATAATCTATTCCAGAATTCTATAGCATTTGGTGGGAATTCACCTTCACCTGATGTGGAAGTAACAAATGTTACATATTTCATATTTTTAAGTTCATCTAAACTAACACTATCGGCAGGATGAATTACAACTTTTGAAATACCTGCTTTTTTAGCATCTTCAGAAATCATATCAGCAATAGCTTCAGAAGAACCGGTTTCTGTACCAAAGATAACATCTAATAATTCAATTGATTTACTTGAAGTTTCAACGGTAGATACAGATTTAACTTCAGCTTTTGATTTATCTATCTGAGTATTATTATTATTATTATTATGATTATTATGATTATCATCATTAGTAGAGGTTGTTAAATTTTTAAGCATATCTTGAATCCATTTATTAACTTCTTCTTCTTGATCCTTATCACTTTGATCATCAAGAGTAGTATATGGGAAGAATCGTTTACCTCCTAATTTTTCAAACTTTTCATTAACTAAACGTCCAGCTTCACAGAATTTAGAATAAGATGAATCACCTAATCCTAATACTGTAAATTTCATGTTAGTTAATGAAGTATTATCTTTTGTAGCTTTTGATAATCTATTCCAGAATTCTATAGCATTTGGTGGGAATTCACCTTCACCTGATGTGGAAGTAACAAATGTTACATATTTCATATTTTTAAGTTCATCTAAACTAACACTATCGGCAGGATGAATTACAACTTTTGAAATACCTGCTTTTTTAGCATCTTCAGAAATCATATCAGCAATAGCTTCAGAAGAACCGGTTTCTGTACCAAAGATAACATCTAATAATTCAATTGATTTACTTGAAGTTTCAACGGTAGATACAGATTTAACTTCAGCTTTTGATTTATCTATCTGAGTATTATTATTATTATTATTATGATTATTATGATTATCATCATTAGTAGAGGTTGTTAAATTTTTAAGCATATCTTGAATCCATTTATTAACTTCTTCTTCTTGATCCTTATCACTTTGATCATCAAGAGTAGTATATGGGAAGAATCGTTTACCTCCTAATTTTTCAAACTTTTCATTAACTAAACGTCCAGCTTCACAGAATTTAGAATAAGATGAATCACCTAATCCTAATACTGTAAATTTCATGTTAGTTAATGAAGTATTATCTTTTGTAGCTTTTGATAATCTATTCCAGAATTCTATAGCATTTGGTGGGAATTCACCTTCACCTGATGTGGAAGTAACAAATGTTACATATTTCATATTTTTAAGTTCATCTAAACTAACACTATCGGCAGGATGAATTACAACTTTTGAAATACCTGCTTTTTTAGCATCTTCAGAAATCATATCAGCAATAGCTTCAGAAGAACCGGTTTCTGTACCAAAGATAACATCTAATAATTCAATTGATTTACTTGAAGTTTCAACGGTAGATACAGATTTAACTTCAGCTTTTGATTTATCTATCTGAGTATTATTATTATTATTATTATTATGATTATTATGATTATCATCATTAGTAGAGGTTGTTAAATTTTTAAGCATATCTTGAATCCATTTATTAACTTCTTCTTCTTGATCCTTATCACTTTGATCATCAAGGGTACTGTATGGGAAGAATCGTTTACCTCCTAATTTTTCAAACTTTTCATTAACTAGACGTCCAGCTTCACAGAATTTAGAATAAGATGAATCACCTAATCCTAATACTGTAAATTTCATATTAGTTAATGAAGTATTATCTTTTGTAGCTTTTGATAATCTATTCCAGAATTCTATAGCATTTGGTGGGAATTCACCTTCACCTGATGTGGAAGTAACAAATGTTACATATTTCATATTTTTAAGTTCATCTAAACTAACACTATCGGCAGGATGAATTACAACTTTTGAAATACCTGCTTTCTTAGCATCTTCAGAAATCATATCAGCAATAGCTTCAGAAGAACCGGTTTCTGTACCAAAGATAACATCTAATAATTCAATTGGTTCATTTGAATTATTCTTAGTTACATTTTCTTTTGTATGGATAACAGGTATATTAGTTGGTATTTCCTTTTTTATTGGTTTTGTTTTTGGTTCTGATTTTGGTTTTGGAACATAAGGAGGGGCATTTGGATCTCTGATATGCTTTAAAGAAGCATATATTCCTTCAGAATATATTTGAATTTCTTTTTCAACAATTTTTTCATTACTATTATCAATTGTTGTATATTTAAAGAATCTTTTACCACCAAGTTCTTCAAGTTTATTATCAATCATCTTAGCCGCTTCACAGAACTTTGGATTATTCTTATTATCAATACCAATCACAGCAAAGTTTAACTTTGATAAATCAAGAGATATTTTGGTTTCTTTAGAAATTCTGTTCCAGAAGTACGCAATACTTGGTGGAAGAGTACCATCAACTGTAGTAGTAACAATTACAACGTATTTCATCTTTTTAATATCATCTAATTGAATTTTATTAGCTCCACAAACAGTAACTTCAGAAAATCCATTATTTAAAGCTTCTTCTCCAAGAAGTTCTGAAATATCTTCTGTTAATCCACGTTCAGTACCATGAATAATATTTAAATCACATATTTTTGCACGATCATGCCTTACTCCTTTAGAATGAATTGGATAGGCATCTCTTCTATTACCATTTTCATCAACTTCTTGGGCTCCAAGTTTATCAAATATTTCTTGTTGCCAATTTTCAATAACTAAATCTGGATTTTGTTGGATGTCATTTTCATCAATAACAGTAAACTTTTGGAAACGTACTGCTCCTAAATTGCTTAATTTTTTATCTAAAAATTTAGCAGCTTTACAGAAATCTCTGTAAGAAGAATCACCTAAACCTAAAACTGCATATTTTGTTTTGCTCAAATTTAATGTATCCTTGGTTTCTTGGGAAAGTCTCTTCCAGAAAAGTAATGCATCTGGTGGGAATTCTCCTTCACCAGATGTTGGCATAAGAAAAACGACTGTTTTCATTTTCATAAGACCATAAATATCAACACTATCAGCTTCATAAATATTTACACGTACAAATCCATTTTCTTTAGCAGCCTCTGCCACCTTTTTAGCAGCCGTTTCAGTACTACCTAAATCAGTACCATATATAATATTAATAACTTTTTCTTTTGCTATAGCTTTTGCTTTCTTTCTTTGTTGTTTAATAATTGATGGTGCTTTGCTTTCATTATTCCTTGATTTTTTCTTTTCTTCTTCTATCTTCTTTTTAATTTTCATTTGTTCTTCATCTAAAGATTTAAATAATTTATCCATATATTTATCAAGTTTATCCAAAATTTCTTCCTTATCTTGGTCATCAAATGTAGTATATTGAAGATATCTTGTAGCTCCTAATTCTTCTAATCTTTTATTAATTAAACGAGCTGCTTCACAGAATTTTTCATGATTGGAGCCTCCAAGTCCAAGAACACTAAATTTCATGTGTGAAAGATCAAGTTTATCATCCGAGGTAATACGGTTGTAGAATTTGAAAATACTTGGTGGGAAAGTACCATCAACAGTAGAAGTAACTACAAGAACATTATTCATAGTCTTGAATTTTTCCATTGGAACTTTATTTGCCCCATTAACCGTTACTTTAGTAAATCCACGTTTTTCAGCTTCTTCACCAATAACATTTGCAACATCTTCTGCCAAACCACATTGTGTACCAAATAAAACATTCAATATTTTTTCATTTACGTTTTCATACATTGAATTTGATTTTAATGATGCTGAATCTGTACTATTAGTTTTATTCATAATTTCATCATCTTTCAAATTATTTAACGATTTAAATAATGTATTCATATATTTATCAAGTTTATCCAAAATTTCTTCCTTATCTTGGTCATCAAATGTAGTATATTGAAGATATCTTGTAGCTCCTAATTCTTCTAATCTTTTATTAATTAAACGAGCTGCTTCACAGAATTTTTCATGATTGGAGCCTCCAAGTCCAAGAACACTAAATTTCATGTGTGAAAGATCAAGTTTATCATCCGAGGTAATACGGTTGTAGAATTTGAAAATACTTGGTGGGAAAGTACCATCAACAGTAGAAGTAACTACAAGAACATTATTCATAGTCTTGAATTTTTCCATTGGAACTTTATTTGCCCCATTAACCGTTACTTTAGTAAATCCACGTTTTTCAGCTTCTTCACCAATAACATGTGCAACATCTTCTGACAAACCACATTGTGTACCAAATAAAATGTTTAATTCTTTTTCTCTTTTATTAAAAATAGTTGATTCTTTTACTGAATCATCTAGACTAATCTTTTTCTTTGAGGAATTACCCTTTAAATTAAGTTTATTCATAATACCATTAATCCAATTTGTGACATCAGCGTCTTGATTACGATTAATAGCATTATCATCAATAGTAGTATATGGATAGAAACGCTTAGCTCCTAAGGCTTCTAATTTTTCATTAACTAAACGTGCAGCTTCACAGAACTTTTCATAAGTGCTATCACCTAAACCAAAAACAGCAAATTTCATATTCTTCAAATCAAGAGTTTTTGAAGTAGCCTTAGAAAGTTTGCTCCAAAATTGTAATGCATTTGGTGGAAATTCACCATCACCCGAGGTAGAAGAAATGAAAATAACGTTTTTCATGTTATTAAGATCTTCCAATTTAACCTTATCGGCTTCTATAACATTAACTAATGATAAACCCGAATTTCTTGCTTTCTCAGAAACCATTTTTGCAATTCTTTCAGAATTTCCTAATTCAGTTCCATAAATAATATGAAGGTCATCAGGTATATTATTTTTTGAAATTATTTGTTCTTTTCTTGCACCAAAAGTATTTTCTGAATACTCTGGATTTAAATTAGCAAGCTTGTTCAGAACATTATTAATCCAATTATTAACTTCTATATCTTGATTACGATCAATAGCATTATCATCAATAGTGGTATATGGATAGAAACGCTTAGCTCCCAAGATTTCAAATTTTTCATTAACTAAACGTGCTGCCTCACAGAACTTTTCATAGGTGCTATCACCCAAACCAAAAACAGTAAAATTCATATTCTTTAAATTAAGAGTTTCCGGTGAAGCCTTAGAAAGTTTATCCCAAAATTGTAAAGCATTTGGTGGAAATTCACCATCTCCAGAAGTACTTGAAATGAAAATTACATTTTTAACCTTAGGAAGATCCTCTAATTTAACTTTATCAGCTTCGACCACTTCAACTGGAAGACTTAAGTTTAAGCCTTCTTCTAAAACTTTATTAGCAATTTTTTCAGAAGAACCCAATTCAGTACCATAAATAACACAAATATGATTAGGATCAATTGAAACTTGCTCCATTTTTTTATTTTCTTTTTTGTTACTAGTAGCAGATGTCGCTATTATTTTTTTCGATGAAGCCTCTGCTTCTGGTTTTGAATTTTGATGTATTAATGTAAGTTCATTTATAACATTACCAATCCACATTCTAACTTCAATTTCTGGATCCTTTTCACTTTGATCATCAAGAGTTTTAAATGGATAGAAACGTTTACCTCCTAAAGATTCAACTTTTTCATTAATTAAGCGAGCAGCTTCACAGAATTTTTCATATTTCGAGTCACCTAAGCCATAAACTGTGAAATTCATTTCTTTTAAGTTAAGAGTTTCTGGTGTAGCTTTAGAAAGTCTATCCCAGAATTCCACTGCATTCGATGGGAATTCACCTTCACCAGAAGTAGATATGATATAGATAACATCCTTCATTTTTTTAAGATCCTCTAATTCAACTTTATCAGCAACATGTATTTCAACTTCAGAAATGCCAGCATTTTCTGCATCTTCAGCAAACATTTCCGATGCAATTTCCGATTGACCTGTTTCACTGCCATAAATAATATCTATTTTATCTAATTGAATTTTATTATTTTGATCATGAGAAGTAGGCTTTTTATTTGAATCATTGATCTTTGGTTTCTTTTCCTTTAATATATTTAATGCTTTATATACTTCATTCATCCAATTATTATAAGATAAATCTTGACGGTTAACATCACTATTGACATCAATAGTAGACGCTTTTACAATTCTATGACCACCTAAAGATTTAAGTTTTTCATCTAATAAATGAGCAATTTCACCACTTCTAGCATAAGAAGAATCTTCAATACTTATAATTGAATATTTCATATTTTCTAATTCATGATATCTCTGATCTGCTTTTGAAATTTCTTCCCAAATTTTCTTTGAACTTGGAGGTAATTCACCTTTAGACGATGGAGCTGTAACAATAATTACTTCATTCATTGCTGTTAATTTTTCCATATCCAAATTACCAGCTTCATGTGCAATGGCATTATATTCACCTGTTTTCATTATGTCATTAATAATTCTTGTAACAATAACATCAGTAAAACCACCTTCAGAGTCAAAAATTATATCTAATTGCTTAAGATTTGGATCAATATAATTTTCCTTAACAACAGGTGTTTCAAATGAATTTGAGCCTAAATTCTTAAAAATATTTATTTCCCATTTTTCAACATCAATTTCAATTGGAGTTTTAACCTAAATAAAACAGGTAAGAAAAAAATAATAAAATAAAATAAAATAAATAAATAAATAAATAAATAAAATACATATGAAAATTAATTAAAGAATAATAAATATTCTTAATAAATATTTATAATAAACTTAGGTTTATATTATAAACTTTATTATATTATCCTATTGAATATATAAATTAAATTATTATTATTATCTATGATTTACTATCATTAATTATTATTATTATTATTTATTTATTTATTTATTATTTATTTATTTATTTATTATTTATTATTTATCATTGTTCATTATTGTTTATTATTACTAACTAAAAATTACCTTATCATCAGTTAATGTTAACTGATAAATATTTTTAGCACCTAATTCAGCTAATTTACTATCAACAACTTTAGCAGTATAACAATATTGAGCATATGAGGAATCACCTAAACCAAAGACACTGTATTTTAAATTTGGAACTGACTTTTGGTATTTAGAAAGATTATTCCAGAACGTTTGTGCATTTTGAGGGAATTGACCATTACCTGTTGTAGAACAAATAAATATTAAATACTCAATCTTATCAAGATCTTCATTAACATTGAATTTATTAGCTTCCATTATATTAACTTTTGGACAACCATGTTCAATAGCATCCTTTACTAAAATCTTTGCAATAGCTTCTGATGTACCATACTCTGTACCATAGAGGATAAATAATTCTTTAATGTGTGCAAGAATATTAGCATCCAATTTAGAAATCTCTGAATTATCATTTTGTTTTAAATGAATGGATGTAAAAGCAGAAGTATCCTTCAAAGTTTCTTCATTAGCTAAAGATAATAAATATTGATGACGTCTTAAATAATATTGTTGCGCTTTCTTAGTTAATTCTTGGCCATATTCTGGATTTTTTCTAATTAACTGAGAGAATCTATTTTCATTCTTCAAAAGCTCAGCGACATTATCTCTAATATTTAAAGATTCATAAATAAATGGTTGTTCCTTATTTAGTGGATTATAACGGTAAAGTGGCCAGTAACCAGAATCAACAGCTAATTTAGCTTCATCAATTACATTTTTTAATCCACCACGAATACCATGAAGTTGACATGGAGAATGTGCAACAATAATACTTGGACCAGGGAAAGCTTCAGCTTCAATAAATGCTTTAAGAGCTTGTTGAGCATTAGCAGCAATAGAAACTGAAGCAACATAGACATTTCTGTATTGCATTGCCATTAAACCAAGTTCCTTTTTATTAACAGATTTGCCATTTTTACTAAAGAATTGAACAGCACCTAATGGAGTTGATTTTGAAGCTTGACCACCGGTATTTGAGTAACATTCAGTATCTAAAACCAAAATTCTAACACGATCACCAGAAGCTAAAACGTGATCTACACCAGAATATCCAATATCATAAGCCCAACCATCACCACCAACAATCCATGTAGTAATAGCTCTTAAAAGATCACGATGTTGATATATTTCTTCTAACTTTGGATCATTACTTTTTTCCTTTGTTAATAATTTTTCTAATTGATCACTGATTTTTCTATTAGCATCATAATCATCAAAAGTTTTAATCCATTTTGGAATTATATCTTTTAATTTTTTGGAAAGTTTGATTTGACTATCAGGTTGTATTAATTTCTCCATTAAATCCTTAAGATGCTTACGTCTTTGAATATAACCATGATGTATACCAAAACCAAATTCAGCATTATCTTCAAATAAACTATTTGCCCATGCTGGTCCATAACCATGCTTATCGATAGTGAATGGATTTGTTGGGCAAGAAAGACCCCAAATTGATGAACATCCTGTAGCATTAGCAATCACTAAATGATCACCATAAAGTTGAGTTAAGAGTTTAACATAAACAGTTTCTTGGCATCCTTCACAAGCACCTGAAAATTCTAAGAGAGGTTGACGGAATTGAGAACCTTTAATTGATTCTTTTTTAAAGAGATCATCAATAATTGGAAGACTTTGTGAAAATTTGTAATTTTCGTCTTCTCTCTTTAAGTTTTCACGGGTGGATTTCATAGACAATGATTTTGTTGGACAAACCTTAACACAAAGAGTACATCCAGTGCAATCATATGGAGAAACTTGAATGCGATAATTTAATTTTGCTTTTTTACTTTTCAAAAGACGAGTGAAAAAACCTTGAGGAGCTTCTTTTAATTTTTCATTATCAATTAGAACTGGTCTAATAGCAGCATGTGGACAAATTAAAGTACATTTATTACATTGGATACACTTTGTCGGATCATATATTGAAATAGCCTTTGAAGAAAGTAGTTTTTCATATTTAGATGTACCAGGTTCAACAGATCCATCAACAGTTAATTTACTTACTGGTACTTCATTTCCTTTTAAATGGTGACTTGGGATTACTACATTATTTACAAATTCAGATAAACTTTTAATTTCACTAAAGTAATCATCACGTTTGGAATATTTCCATTCAATTGGAATTGGTACTTTCTTTAAATTACTAATAGCTAAATCAACACATTTTTTATTTTTTTGAATAATATCTGCACCTTTACTAGAATATGTTTTATCGATAGCTTGCTTAATTAAATTTGTTGCTTCTTTATATGGTATAACTTTAGCTAAATAGAAGAAAACTGATTGCATAATCATATTAATACGTTCATTTAAACCAATTTCATTTGCAATTTTATTTGCATCTATAATATAAAATTTTGGCATTTTTTCAGCTAATTGTTGTTTTACCCAATAAGGTAAATACTTATCAAGTTCTTCAATTGGCCAATCAGTATTTAAAACAAAAATACCATTTGGCTTTAATTTAGCTAATATATCAAACTTTGAAATATATCCACTATATTAATTTTTTTTTTGTTTTGATTTTATTTTTTTTTTTTTTTTTAATTTTTTTAATTGATTTTGGATATCAATTGTTTTAATCAAAATCATATATATATATATATTTAAAAATTTTTAATTAAATATTCCATTCAATTATTAAAATAAATTATTAAATAAAAAATTATTTTAAAAAAAAAAGTAAATTACTAAAAAGTTTTATATATATAATATATATAAATTAAAATTAAATTAAAACTATATAAATTGTATATTTACGAATAATGAACAGCAATATAATCTGCAGCATTAATTAAATATGGTGCATTAATTGGATCAGGGCCGAAACGTAAATGTGATGTTGTTATACCTCTACTTTTATGCGCACTATAAGCAAAGTAAGCTTGTCCAAATAAATCAGTATTATCTCCAATAATTTTAATAGCATCTTTATTTGCACCTACTGTACCATCAGAACCAAAACCCCAGAATAGACATTGAATTACATTACTACCAAGATTATCAAAATTTTGATAAGGCAAAGAAAGGTTGGTTACATCATCATCGATACCTACAGTAAACTTAACCTTAGGATCATCAGAAATTAAATTTTCATAAACTGCAATAGCCATTCCAGGAGTAAAATCTTTAGAAGCAATACCATAACGACCACCAATAACTCTAATAGGTTTAGACATTGGTTTAGAGAAGAGAGTAGTACAAACATCAGTATAAAGTGGTTCACCATTACTACCATTTTCCTTACAACGATCTAGAACAGCTATACGCTCAACAGTATCTGGTAATGCTCCCAAGAAATGTTTTTTAGACCATGGTCTAAATAAACGAACATTTAAAACACCAGTTTTTCCATTACAATTATTATTCAAATATTCAGAGGCAATTTTACAAACATATGAACCAGAACCCATAATGACAATAACATCAGTAGCATCTTTAGGTCCATAATAATCAAAAAGATTATAACGTCTACCTACAGCAAAGTTTAATTTATTCATACATTGTTCTACAATATCAGGAACTTGTTCATAGTATTTATTTGCAGCTTCTACGTTCTGAAAGAAAAATTCTGAACCCTTAGTAAATATAAATAATTATATATAAATAATTATATATTTATACATGTATATATATAATTAATGATATTAAAAGAAAAATTATTATATTAATTCAATATAAAATTTAAAAAAAAAAAAAATTACAATATAATTATCACTTCAATTAAATATTTTTTAAAGTATTTATTATATTATAAATTAGATATGTAATGTGTATAATAATTTAATAAAATACTTACTTGGCTTGAACCTTTTGCACTTGGATGGGTAGGATTTAATGCTCTATTACGAAAATGATCAATTGCATGTTGATCAACTAACGTTTTAATAACATGATTTGAGATAAGTTTGACTTTAGAAATTTCATGACTAACACGGAAACCTTCGAAAAAATGTATAAAAGGTAAGGAGCACTATTTGGATTAAATAAAAGTATAATTAATTAGATTAAAATAAAATAATTAAATAAATAAATCAAAAATTGCAATGATATAGTATCATTAAATAATTATCATTTATTAATTATAATAATCAAAATATAATAAAATAATATATATAAACAATTATTATTATTATTATTATTATTATTATTATTATTATTATTATTATTATTATTAAAAATTATTTTTTACTAACTTGAAAAGTAGCCATTTGAGCAACTAAAGCCATATCTAGTGAGGTTTGAACTGAATCTGAACAAATCATATTCCAACCTGTAGAACGAGCAGCCATAACATCAGAATGATCACCAAAGATTGATAGTGCATGAGTTGCAATAGCACGAGAAGCAACGTGAAGTACACAAGGTAACAATTCACCGGCAATTTTATACATGTTTGGTAACATTAAAAGAAGACCCTGACTACTTGTGAAACTAGTAGCCAATGCCCCAGCAGAAAGAGCACCGTGTAATGCACCCGCAACACCAGCTTCACTTTCCATTTCTAAACATTTTACAACATTACCCCAGATATTTAATTTATTTCCAGCTGACCAATTATCAACGCATTCTGCCATAACTGATGAAGGCGTAATTGGATAAACAAAACTAACATCATTTATACTATATGCAATAGTTGCTGCTGCTTCATTACCATCCATACATTTCACCAGTTTTTCTATTAAAATAGTTAATTTTTCATAATTAAAAATATAAAAAATATGAAAATTAAAAAAAAAAAAAAAAAAAAAAATAGTATTATATTTTATTATGGTTTCAAAATAAAATATAATTATATTGTACAAATTATATTAATATATTGATAATTAAATAACCATTTAATAATTACCTTCACTTATTTTACTATAATTCTTTGAGGGAGTAAAGTCCCTTTTTATAGTTTTTTTAATATTATTATTTAATTTTATAGGAGGAAGTTTATTAAAAGATTTTGTAACAGAAGATAGTGTATGAGTATGATGAACAGATGACGAAACAGATCCTTTAAATAAATTAAGGGATATTTTTGAAGGATTTAAGTTTGCTATAGTCTTTTATTGAAATAATTTTAAAAATTTTTGTCAAATTTATAAATAATAAATAAAATTAGTTTCAAAGATTATATTAATACAAATAGTAATTATTTATATTCTTATTTAAAATATAACAAATTATATTTTAATAAGGTAATATAAATTTTAAAATCTTTTAAACTTTATATATTAAAATTTTTAATTTAGAAATTAATTAATTTTTCATTATTATTCATGAGTTAATTCATATTATATATAAGTTAATAACTTATATATACCTTTAATAACGATTTGTTTGAAATTTCTTTCAAAACATTATATTTTGAAATTTTTATAATTGATGAATTCATTTGGTAATTTTTTTTATTTAAAAAAAAGGAAGAAAAAAAAAAAAGAAATGAAAGTATTATTGAACTATGAGATTTATTAATATTTTTTAAACATTATATCATTTTTCTATACACATAAAACAACTATGTGCTAATTTTTATTATTTTTTTTTCTTTTTATTATTTATTCCTATTTTTAATAATATTACTGTTATAATAGATAGTACATATAAATTTAATTTTTAAAAATTCTGTATAATCTTTTCTATAAATTAATAATTTGAAAGAAATTATAAAAAATAAAAAGATTGCTATTGATATTATTTTCCTTTTATTTCTAATTTCTTTAATTCAATTATTAATTTAATACTCTTTTTCTCTTTATTTTTATTATTATTCTTTTCAATTAATTTCACTTAACATTAAACCACTTAAATAAATTATTTATAAAACTTTAATAATAATTCACTTCAAATTGTTTTAATTTTTTTTTTTTTTTTTTTTAAAAAAAGAGTGTAAGAATTATAAAGTGGAAAAAAAATTTTTTCTTTTTATGTATATTTATATATATATTTTTAACTAGAAATAAACTTTATTTATTAATAAATTACCAAATTATTTTTATTAATTAATCTAGAGATATAATAAAAATACATTATACATTATACTACATTAATTATAATATACATTAAAATATATTTTTATGGTGTAACATCCATACTTCCAATAATATTAAAACATGTAATAGTATTGTAATATACAATTAACATATAATATTTTATATAATTAAAAAATGAATGTGTTGTATTTTTAATGTGGCTTTTAAATTATTGTAAATTAACACCATAAATTTTTTAATATTTTTTAATACATAAATAAAAAAATTATAATCAGATATGGAAATAAATATAAAATGGGGGATCTCTAGTGTTAAATATTATAAGCCACATTGCGAAATGCACTATCGACATTTAGGAATTTTGTTCTTGGATAGAAAAAAAAAACTATTACTAATAGGGAAGTTCAGGAGTTTTTGAAGAAGAATTTGGTTGATCAGAGCTGAGTTAATTATAAGTGTCAGAGTAGAATTCATTATTTCTATAAATATTAAGAATTTGATTATTTAAAGTAGTAACCAAGGAAGTAATAGCACAAAGTTTTCAGGTCAGAGAACAGTAAAAGGAATGTCTCTAGATGAGGAATCATTATTGCTAGAGGCTTAATCAAGCGACGGAATAATGCATCAGGTTTTTCATTAAATAGAGCTATTCTTAGTGCATTTTCTGAGAGTACTCTGAATGAACTATACAATGGTACTAAAATCATGCACCTAACTTGAATAATAAAAGAGTAAAGATCATTTGAAAATGTGCACTGATTTTCTATTAAACAACAGATTCAATTAATTAATAATTTTTATAACTCAAAATTAAATAATTAATTTTATATTAATAACAATTATTATTCCAGAATAATTTTTAAATATTCTAATTAACTCTATATTATGATAAAAATTATTTTTATTATTAAATATTTTTAAATAATGTTTTATAATAAATACTAATTATTATATTTTTACAATAATTTTTATATTTTAGAATATCATAAATTAGTCTTTTAATGGTCTTAAGATATTCTTTTAAAACAAAACAATATTAAACTAATTTTTAGTATTAACAATATTAATAAAAATAATAATATAAATATTTATATCATTAGTTTTAGTCATAATAAATATTATTATTAGGTTAGTTTAATAAAATTTATTAAACATAAATATTAAAATATTCTTATAAAACGTTTTTGTGTTTGTATACATTAATGAATAATAATCATTAATTTTATTATGTAAGAATTTCATTTCGTAAGGTTGCATTTCGCCAAGTGGCGTATTGATATAAATAAATGAATGAATAAATAAATAAATATTCAAAATAATTTTTTTTTAAACGTTTTTATTACATTTAATAATTATTTAATTTAATTTATTTATTTAATAATTTTCAATTTGGCAAAATGCCACATTATTTTAATACGCCACATGCTTTAAAATGGCGAAATGCAACATGGTGAAATGTAATTTAGTGAAATGCCCAACTCCCTTTTATTATATTTCTAGCATTAAATATATTTTAAAAGGGTTAAAAGTTTTATAGGAAAAATGGGAATTGTGATACATTTCGGAACCTGGCTTATAAATAAAAAATTAATTCGTAATTTAAGGCCCCACATTTTTTTTTTTTTTTTTTAACTAATTATAAATAAATAAATAAAATATGAATGAGTTCCGAAATAAAAATGAATGAGTTAATTTTTTTTTTTTTTTTTTTTAAAAAAAATCAAAAAAATTTTTCTCATAAGCACTTTATTTATAATTGTTAACTTTTTTTTTTTTTAAAAAAAAAAAAAAAAAAAATTAAATAGCTAATAAATTATATCAAATTTTGGATTTTTTCCATTTTTGATGGTTAAAAATTAAAATATTTTTAATTTTTTATAAGTGAAAATAATAGAGGAAAAGAACAACTTATTATAAATTGTTAAAATAATCACATTTTATTTTATATTTTTATATTATTAAAATTATATTTTTATATTCTTATATTATTATCAATATTATATTTTTATCTTATATTAATATTTTATTCTTATATTTTTATGCTGTGTAACATTTATCTATGTGTATTAATTCATAGAATTATCACATGATTAAATATGTAATTTTTTACTATAAAAAATAATTATTTTTATTATCTTAAAAAAATGAGTTCTTTACATTAATAAAATTTATGTATTAAATAAATACAAAAATAAATAAAGTTTATTATAAAAACAAACATACTTTTCTCATAAATAAAAAACATATATATAATTTATATCTTTAAAATTAAATATTATTAAATATTATTTTTTTGTTTTATTATTTTAATATAATGTATTAAAATATATATTTTTAAAATTAAATATTATAAAATGTTATTATTTTAACAAAATTAAAATAAATTTTTAATAATATTTTTTTTATTATTGTAATAAAAAATTAAATATCAGTAAATATTATTAAATATTAAATATTATTTATTATTTATTTAATATAATTTAACCTACTTATATATAAACTGTTTTTTAAATACGCCATATATATATAAAGCCACGTTTGAAATGCAATCCGAAATACCTCCCATAAATATGTTCAATATGAAATTATGAAAAAAGTAATTAACACAATGATGGTAGATTAACCAAAAGTATTTCTGTATCCAAGCTTAAATACTTTGCTGATTTCATCAAGGAATTGTAGAAAATGCCAATGTAGGGGGAATGATAAATATGTGTTAAATTGTATATTATTCTATAATATAAAGTGTAAAATATTTTTATTCAAGAATGTCATGCAGTTAAACGTTAAACGTTATCAATAATATTGGAATATTATAAATAAATAATTATAAATAACATGTAATGACATATTCTTAAATGTCTTTCATAATGTAAAAATAATAAATTAAATAAATAACCAATTATAAAATATAATTATCATATATCACATCTGATATAAGTGTTATATTAAATTATTTGTGCTTAATATTAATGAATAATAATTACAAAAAAAAATTTGTTTTTATGTTATTTATTCTTTAATATAATTTAATATATAATATATTTTTTTATTAATTATTCTTAAATATAATTTAATATATAATATTATATATTTTTTCAAAGTATAAATTAAAAATAATTATTATATTTACGAATTACAAATATTATAATAGATATAACCAATTAAAAATCTTTTATAATATATATTTCCAACACATACTTCAAAAATTAAGATGAATATATATTATATATAACTTTTTGCCTCAATTTTTATTTATAATATGTATGTAAATATTATTAATCTAAATATTTGTTAAAATTTAAAATATTCAAAGTTTTAATAATTCACAAACAAAAAGTAATTGTAAAGAAAAAATAATAATAATCTTTTAATAATTAAATATATATGTAATTCTAACAATAAATTTAAGGTTACAAAATTTGGAAAATGAAGTCCAAAAAAGTTTTTCTCTTAATATTTTTTACATAAAATTTAAAACAGATTATTATTTGTTACTGTAAATAATATTTGCCAATTAATAAAGTCTTGTGTAACATATATTAATTATATAAATAGATTTTCCTATAGTATATTTAAAAAAAAATATTTAATAAATATCAAATATATATAATAACTACAATAATCTTTTAATTATTATGTAATAATAGAGAATAAAATAAATTCTTTCATATATTATTTTTCATATATATTAATATTTAATAGAAATAATCAGTAATAAATAAATAAAAAATATATTATTACTACTAATAAATAATAAATATTAATAAATAATAATAAATAAATAATAATAAATAATAATAAATAAATAATAATAATAATTAATTGAAATAATGAAAAAAATATTATTAGCTTATTTAATTGATATATTTTTTTATTACTATTATCTCCTTTTATATAATTATATTCTTCTTCATTATTACTTTCTTGAGCAAAAAAAAGTACATATAAAATATGAAGAATAAATGTGCTTTTGTTAACTAATTTGTTATTTTTATTTTATTTTTTTTTTTATTAACTAGTTTATATATATAATATACAAAATAAAAATTTTCAAATAGAAAAATGTTATATATATTATACTTAATATATTAAAAATATTTTTAATTATAATATATATAATACTTTTATAATATATTATATTTGATTATTTTTAGATAATTTTGATAATTATTATAGAAAAAAAAGTAAAAAAAAGTATCAATATATCAATTCAAAATATAATTAATACATATTAATTGGTAATTTCTATAAAAAATTTTATGTTAATAAATGGAATATATATAGAATTATATAAATTATATACTATTTTTTTTGATTTAAAATATTTTGTTTTTACATTTTTTTCGTATTAAATAAATAAATAAATAAATAGATAATAAATAAATAAATAAATAATAAATAAATAATAAATAATAAATAAATAATAAATAATAAATAAATGAATAAAACACCTATTTAAAAACTTTTTTTTTTCAACTTTCTTCATAAAAAGATTTTTAATTTTCAATTTTAGTTCTTTATTAAAATATATAACATTTACATTAATTTTAAAAATTATAATTTTAGTATAATTAATATTTATATTTAAATTTATTAAATATAAACTTTCAAATATTATATATATATATATAAAGGACTTACTTTATTTAAAAATTTAGATTATAAGAATTATAATTACATTAATATTTAAATTGAAACATTAAATTTAAAAAATAATTTTTATAAAAATTATAATATACTATATATTAAATTTTAAAAGAAATATATAGAATATTAATAAACATATAAAATTATATTTAATAAAGAAATAATATTGAATAACAATACAAAATATAAAAATGGAATTTAATTCAAGTTTGTTGGGAAAAAGAGATAGTGATAAGGATATTAATAATTCAACTGAAACTTTCGCTGTAAGATTTATTCTTATTGGTATCATAATTAGTTGTTACATTTACTTTAAATATATGATAAAATCAATTATTGGTTTTATTCACCATAAAAATTTCAATTTTTTGTTCCCATTAATTGCTGCAACCTTTGCATTTACTAACAACGCTAATGATATTGTACATTTCTTACGTCATCCTGAAGACTGCTATTTATTCTATATTTTATTTAAGGTAACAGCAACTTTAAATTGGGCTCCAATTTCATGGCTTCAAACATTTCGTTTATCCTTAATTTCAAGAATATACCTTAATAAAAAGAAATTTATAGTTATTACAACTTTATCTGTAACTTTTAGTTTGTTGTATTGCTTATGCTATTTTTTAAATCTTAGTGAATTTGATTATGCTACTAGTGAATTTATGGGCTGTGGTGTTACTAATGATTCTAAATATATTTATTTGGTAATGGCATTCGATATTATTGATTCCCTTTTTTCACTTGGTTCAATATGTATTATTATTTATAATGCTATTAGAAATTTACGTGAATTAAATACAAAAAATGAAAAATTAAATAATTTAGTAAGTGAAGGTATATTAGAACTTATAATTATAACAATTGCAAAAATTGTTATTTATCCTTTAATTTCTATTACAAGCTATCAACCTTCTTTTGACATATTTTGGGATGTTCTTTCTGTTATTGTAATTTATTGCTCATATCGAATGGTTAGCTTTCCATATAAGGTAATATATTATTATTTTATTATATATTTCATTTTATTTTTTTATTTTTCATTTTATTTTTCATTTTATTTTTATTTTTATTTTTATTTATTTTTTTAAAGCTAAAATATGAATATAAATTATAATAGTGTTAATTATATAAAGAAAAATGAAAATATGTATTATTATTATAAATAATACATAAAAGTTTTAATTTATCAATTATTTAATATATGTAATAAAACCTTAATTTTTATATTTATTCTCTGATTCATTAATTCATAAATTCATTTATTTAATTTATCTATTTATTTATTTATATTTATTTATTTAATTATATAGAGTAATTCTAAAGAAAAAAATATAGGAAGAAAAATTTTTAATTTCATTGGATCAGTTTTAAAGTTTATTAAATTTACATTTATTTCAGATCAAGATGACTTTGATAATAGTACTACATATGATTATAATAATTCAAAAACAATTGTTATTGATGATAAAAATGAAAATCCAAATTTAAAAGGAATTAATATTTAGTCATTTTTAAATTATTAAAAACTACAGTATAAAAATATTTAATAATATCTTTAAACTCATTTAATTATTCATATATTATTATTATAAATTTTATATAAAATTTATACATTCTAAATATGTATATATATATATTTAAAAGTATTTTTGAACCTATAATTAATTTTATATATTTAATTAAATTTTGAATATAGTTAGTTTTTTAACATATAATTAATTTTATATATTTAATTAAATTTTGAATATAGTTAGTTTAAAAATAAAAATAAAAATAAAATAAAATATAAAAAAAATTAAAGTATTTATAATATTTATAATATTTATAATATTTAAATTGATCCCATAGTATTAGCATATAAAGCTACAATTAAAAGTATTATTAAATCAATTTTATTTATTATCATATAGATATATTTTAATGTTTAATAATTATGTAATTTATTATTAAATGCAGTAATCAATATAAAATGCAATAGCTGTAATTTAGAATATATATAATTTTAAAGTCTTTTATAAGCTTAATTTTTTTCCTTTTAATTTTTTAAGATGAAAATATTATATTAATATATAAATTTTAATGGTTTGGCTTTCTTAATATAAAAATTTTAATGGTTTGGCTTTCTTAATATAATCAAATTTAGTTTATTATTATTATTATTATTATTATTATTTTTTTTTTTTTTTTTTTTTTTTTTAAATAAATGTATATATATAAGAAAAAAGGATAATTTATTTATTAAAATATATTTAAAATAATAATGGTAAAAATTGTATAATATCTCATAATGTTCACCATTAATAATAGATAATAAAATAAATATTAAATTATAAAATGATTTTGTGATTAAAGAATTTTTTTTTCTTTTTCTTTTTCTTTTTCTTTTTTTTTTTTTTTTTTTTTTTTTTTTTTTTTTTCATTAATAGTATTAATAGCATTATATTTATCATAGTTCATAGCTGAACTTCATTATGTATAATTTATAAGATTTCATCAATAAAACTTTTAATATTTTTCGTTAAAACATCGTTAAAACATCTATAAACATTATTTCTTTAATATATGTTATTAAAAAAAAAATGAAATATTACAATTTTTGTTTTATTATAATATATAACAATTATTAATATATATATATTATTTAATAGATATTGCGAATAAATTATTATTTAATTATTTATTAATTTATAATATTAATATATATTATTTTTTATTTATTAAAATTAGGCATTAACTAATAAATACTTGTTTAATAATAAGGTATTTATTAATTATTTTTAATACTATTATAATTATTTAATATTTAATATAAATATTCGTATATTTTTTTTTATTTTATTTTTTTTTTTTTTTTTAATACTACTACTACTACTATTACTATTACTATTACTACTACTACTACTAATAATAATAATAATAATAACAATTATAATAATAATAATAATAATAATAATAATAATAATAATAATAATAATAATAATAATAATAATAATAATAATAATAATAATAATTCAAAATTTAAAATAATTTAAATTTAAAAATTTAATAATAAAATTTTTTTAAAATTATTCCTTACATTTTATGAATTATATTTAAATGATTTTTATTATATTTTTTTTTGCTATATATGAAGATGTCCATTTACTATTATTTCTTATGATTAATATTTGATCATGTATTAACTAATAGTTTTATTTGCTTTGTTTTCAATTATATATCTTGCTATATAAATATTGTTTGTTATATTTAACAACATACATTAATGATGTATATCAAGATTTATCTCCATGATTAATATATTATTAATTAACTAATAATTTAATTGGTTCAAAAATTTCTGAACAACGACAAGCTATAAAGTGAAGTTTTCACTATTTATTACATTTATATCTGCACCATTTTTAATTAAATATTTCGATATTTCGATAGTTTATAGTAAACATTAATGGCGTCCTACTTTATTTTTTAGATTTATATTTTATCTACCATTAATTAATAGTTTTAATTTTTTCTAAATTTATTGAATAGTGAGAAGCATCCATTAATATAGGCCAGTTTTTATTGTCTTCTATATTTCCATCGGCTCCATTTTCTATCAATATCTTAATTTTTATGTTATAATTAATATTTCCTCCCACTATCATTAATATCGTCTGTTCATAATAATCTTTATGATTAATATTTGATCCTGAATAAATTAATAATTTTATTATTTCTAAATATATTGAATCATCATTACTTATTAAATTTATATCGGCGCCACTTTCAATCATTAATTTTGTTATATTGATATTTTTTATTATATAATATAGCGTGTATTAACGATGCACATCCTTCATTAATTCTTTGATTAATATTTGTTGAATGATTTTTGATTTGGAATTAATTAAATATTTAAGAAAATCAGAAATATTATTATTTCGACAAAAGTTCATTAATTCACTAACATCGTTTTTATTAAATTTAATTATATTAATGATTAATTCATCAAGATTTATATATTTCTATAATTCAAGATATTTATTACATAATATATAATTAATTAATAATTTAATATCAATTCCTTGAGACTGAATTTTAATTAATTTATTATTTAAATGTTTTAATTCTCTTTTACTTAATATCTATTATTCCTCGTTTTAATTGTCCCTTACTAATTTCATTTTGTCTTTTATAATATTCATTACCATATTCGTTATTTTTAACATTTTCTTCAATAAATCCATAATCTTTCATAATTTTTTTGTTTATTTATCTAATCTTATTTCTATCATTTCCAATAATACATTCTATCATAAATTCTATTGCATTAGAAAACTTTTTATTTAAATTGTTTTTATTGAATTATTATCTATTTCGTAATATCTCCCAGAAATTTAGATTTAATTTTACTTCCCACATAAAAGTATATTTTAATCTATCAAATAATTCATAAACTTTACTATAAATTAAATCATTGAAATTGATATTTTTTGTACTATCAATAAAACTTTCTTTTATTTCATTTATATTTTCCATTTTCAAAATAATGAGTCTGTAGTTTCAATAAATGGTAGATTTAAATTATATTCTTCATTAAATACTTGTTCAAAGGTATCGATATAATAAGGTCTATCGGCTAACAATATAATTTTATCATTTAAATTCTGAATTAATATAATTTTCACTGATTTTAACCGAAAAATTTTGTGATTAATTCTAATAACGTATCTTTCCGTCTGGAAATGCAATATTCACTTACTTCTGAAATCATTTTTATATTTCCTAATTTTAAAATTCTTTCAAGAAAATTTTTTTATAAAAATTGTGCTCTCACTTCATATCCTTTTAAAGGTTTATTATTCAATTTTTCTTTGAGCTTCATTTTTTGGTATTGCCAGTATAGTTGTATTATTAATTAAACATTTAAATAATTTAAGAACTTCATCTTTTATTTTTGGAATATCCATAATCGTTTCTCTTAAATATAAGTATCATATGTCATCAAATAAAATATATGGTGTATTTTTTAGATTTTCCATATTGCCTTCTTTTAATTCATAAATTTGTTCTTATATGTCTTTAACTTTTAATTTTTAATGAACTAACTTTATTTAAGTTAGTTCATTAAATATTTTATTCATATATGAGATATGAATGTGAATAGATATTTTATTTTCATCAAATAATAGTTTAATAGTTTAAATATTTTATTCTTTATTGTGTAGAAAATGAATTTAATTGTTATTTTTGTATTATCATCATTGCCAATCATTTCTTGTGTTACATTCAGCATCATCAAATTCAAAAAATATATAATACTTAAAGTTTTTTTTTCATTAATTGATGATTTGAGTTTTCTTTTTATTGTATCAGTACTAATGTATTCAAATAATTTATATTTAACTAACAGTAGAAATAATCCGATTCTCCATATTAAATATTTTTCAGTGTTTAAATGATTTTAGTACTCATGTTTTTAGTAATTTCTTTGGACCTAGTAATATTATTTATGCTTTGTATAATATTTTATAATTTTAAATGTCAATTTTTAAAAAATTTGTAAATGTCTTTAATTTTTAAAAATTTTAAAATTTAAAAACAATACAAGTAGATTATAAACTTTTAAAATACAAGAAAATTACAGAGACTCTTAATTATTTAATTAGTAACTAAATTGATTTATTTCAATTTTATTCATAATATTTTCTTTATTTAATTTAATAATTTAATAACAATATTTTAAAAAAATATTCTTTCTTTTCTAATAGAAATACATGTATTAATATAAGATTTAATACATTATTTATGTTTCCTTATTGCTTTACGCCACATTAAATATTACTATTCCATTAATCTTTTTATATTAATATTAATAATATTTTAATTATAATTATATAAAACTAATATTAAATATATTTAAATTATTAATTTATAATTTATTATTTAATAATATTAAACTTTATTTTCTAAAAATTACTAATCACAATAGGCATAACATTAGAAAGTAATTCAGTAATCCCATAAAATATGAAATTAAGAAAGAACACTCTTTCGAAGGTAATTGAAAAATATTAGCAAAACCCCTACTTTCAGCTATATTCAAGATTTCATGTACAGCATTTCCAATATTTTATCCTATTTTATAGTTTAGTTTTAGTTTAAAATATTTTTTACATAAATATTTAATTATATTAACAAAAAAAGTTTATATAAAGTTTTTTCTTTTTCTTTTTCTTTTTATTTTCTTTATTTTATTTAATTATTTAATTTAGTATTATATCTTATTTTATAATTATAGTTTTTAAGAATACAAGAAACAAAAAGTTAAAAAAAAAAAAAATTATTAATGTTTATAAATTTTAAAAGATTATGTCATACTTTTTTTTTTTTTTTATATTACTAAAAATATGTGTATAAATTATAAATATTTTTTTTGCTAATAATTGCAATTATCATTTTTTCTTTTTTTTTTTTTTTTTTTTTTTTTTACTTAAAAATGCTTAGTTTAATTTAAAAAAAATAATATATATATATATATATATATATATATAATTATTATTTATTATTTTAAGGAAAATTAATATATAATTATTATTTATTTTTTTATGGAAAATTAATATATATTAAATGAAAAAATTTTACAAATTTTTATTTGACTTTTTTTTGTATTTGCTATTGAAATAGCTATTCTCAATAATTATTTAATTAAACCTTTTAAAACTTTTTTATATTTTATATAACATGAAATTTAAGAGAATTATTTTTATTTGAAAATTTTAGATTTCTAAATATATTTATTTTTGAAATTTATATATTACAAACAAAAAATATTATATATAAATATTTGAATTTTTTTCTTTTTATCTTTATTGATTTTATATAGAACAATATGATATAGTATTAGATACTTCCTTTATAAAAGAACATTTAGATTGTATTTAGTTGTATAATTCAGATTATACATAAAATTATTAAATTGTCTTTAAAAATTATATAAAATTTTATTGAAACTTTTTAAATATTATTTTTGATATTTTATAAAAAAATTATATCTATTTCATATATTATTTTTTTTAATTTTATTTATTTTTAAAAATAAATGATTAAAACATAATTATAAAATAAACATGTATTATATATTATTTTTAGTAATTTTAATAATTTTTTTTTTATTTTAAATAATATCAATTATATAATTAATATAATAAAACTAAATATATAAATTAAAGTTTATAATATTATATAATAAAGTCATTTTTATATTGTAAAAATTGTTAAATATGTGATAAATAAATAACATTTTATCTGTAATATTATTTATTAGTTATATATTTGATAAATAAATAGTATTTTATTTATAGTAACTTTTTAAAAGTAACTTATTTATTTGTTTTATTTTTTCCTTTTCGATATTTTTAAAAAATAAAAAAATAAAAAATAAAAAAGAAAATATTAATTAAAAAAATGTGAATCACTTTTAAATTAAATAAAATAGGAAATTATAATAAATAAGATTTAGTAAAAAATATAAATATTATAACATGGTATATTAAAACTTAAAAATTATTAAATTTGAATATTATTGGAATTTTTCCAAAGAAATTGTAAATAAAGTTATATATATATAGAAATTATATATACAATTTTACTTTTAGTAATAATTATAGAAAAATTATTTTAAGAAAAGCTAATTTTAATTATAAATACTAAAAGAATATTGAATTATTTATTTACCTAAATTTTTTTTTATTTTATTTTCTAAAAAAAAAAAAAAAAAAAAAAAAAAAAAAAAAAAAAAAAAAAAAAAAAAAATAAATAAAATAAAATAAAAAATAAAAAATTAAATTAGATAAAAAAAATATCAATATATTGTGAAATATATATATATGTAAATATCAAATAGAATAAATACTTTTATCTATACTAAAATTCTTGAAAATAATAAAATTAAATATTTGTAAAACTTTTATTATATATATTATATATATAAATAAAATAAATAAATAAAAGAATTGTATAAATAAATATAAAAATGATTGGAAAGAAACTACTGAAGTAAGAAAATTTCGTGTTAAAATATTAAAAATATTTATAATTAAACTAAAATAACAAGATTAAATTATATTTATATATATATATATATATATTTTATCTTTCGAAAGTTTTTTTTTTCATTGTAATACTATTAAGTCATTTATTATTTATTGTTAAAGCAGAAGAAGAGGACGAAGAAGAAGAAGAAGATATATATGGTAAAAAATTATATATAAATAATTATTATTAATACAAAAAAAAAAAATATTGTATATAAAATTATTATAGTTCTTTATTAGAAATTTATATTATTATCATTAATTTAATAATAAGTTTAATAATAATAAAACAATTAATAATAATAATAATTAATAATAATAGAAATTAAAACATGTAGTAAAACAATAAATATCGATGAAAATCTTGCAAATTGTGGTCGTGATCAATTAGAATTATATAAAAATGATACATATTGTATAAGAAATAGTGTGATTTATGAATTAGGACCGGATCTAGAATCTGTTAATTGTAAAGTAATATTAAAAATAACAGATAATGATAGCCGAACAATTGCAACAAGATTCGTATCAATTGGTGTTGCTCTTAGTTGGTATATTTATGGAAAGTATGCATTATTAAGTTTTATTGGATTAAAAAGACATAAAAATTACAATTTCCTTTTCCCTTTCACTGCTGCCCTTTTTGCATTTGTTAATAATTTTAATGATTTAGTCTTTAATGTATATCATCCTGAATCTAAGGAAACTTGTGAAAATGTGTTTTTAAGAATATTTATTGGTTCAGCTACTTTAAATTGGGCTCCAATTTCGTGGCTACAAGCTTGCAGATTAGCTGTTATTGCAAATATTTACTTACCAAAAAAAGGATTTATCATAATTACTGCAATCACTTGCACTCTTAGTTGTGTTTACTGTGCATTCTATTTCTGTAATTTATCTTTATTTAATGCTACACAAAGTCAAATCACTGGATGTGGTGTAACAAATCCAGGAACATATTCATACTATGTTATGATTTCTGATATTGTGGATTCTGCTTTTGCATTTACCGCCATTGTCGTTTTAATTTATAGATCAATTAAAGGCTTAAGAGAATTAAATACAAGAAACCAAAAATTAAATGACTTAGCTAGTCAAGGTGTATTAGAATTATTGATTATTACTCTTGCAAAGATTGTTATTTATCCATTAATTGCTCTTACTAGTGAAATTCCAGCATTAGATATTTTCTGGGATGTTTTGTCAGTTATTGTAATTATATGTGGTTATAATTTAGTTAACTTTCCATACGCTCATGTAATTATTTTTTATAGTTTATTATATTTATATCTTATTTTTTAAAAAAATTATAATTATATATATATAACTAAATAAATACAAATGATATATTTAATATATTATTAATAATAATGTTATTGCTATTTTATATTATTAAATAATAAATTATTCATAAAAAATATACAGAGTCAAACAAAAGATGACAAAAAGATGGGTGGTATTACCAGAAATATATTCACATTTATTGAAACTACAGTTAATTATAGTTTTACAGGAACAAACACTAGAGATAGTAGTCATTTAAGTTCCGGAAGTTTAAAGGATACAACAAAATCATATAATAAATCAGAAGT
>JACVTC010000090.1:60000-212500 GCA_016946835.1 Neocallimastix lanati (nom. inval.) | reverse complement strand
AAGTCTGCAGTTGATTTATAAATGGCTCTAGCTTCTTCATCTGTAATTCTTTTAGTATATAAATATTTTTCCTATTATAAATATGAATAAATATATATATATAAAATATTTTTATAATTTTTTTTTTTTTTTAAATTATTAGATACAATAATTAAAAAACTAAATTTAATATATAAATCATTAATTACATCTTTTTTAGCAATTTTTGGTTTTATTTTTTTATTATTATCAAGTATTTCATCCATGGATAAATTTATTGCATTACTTTGGAGAATATTTAATTTTTTACCATTCTAATTGTAATTATTAATATATATATATTTTTAATTGATTTTTTTTTTTTTTTTTTTTTTTTTTTTTTTTTTTTTTTAAATTTAGTAATTTTAAATACAATATATATAATTACTTATTTAATATATATATATATATACTAACTTCAAACTCAATAAAATATGATCCTCCAAATCTTGAATGCCTTGAATATCTTTTCTTTAAATCAATACTATTCATTTTTTGTTCATGTTTTAATAATTCAGTTACTTTATGACTTAGACCAACATGCTATTTAAATTATTAAATTATTTTAATAATCAATTAGTAATTCGTATTATGGGAATTATGATAATAATATATTTATTAACTAGTTATTAATAAATACAAAATAAATAATATAATAAAATATCGATAATAATTATAATTACTTAATAAAAATATATTACCTTATTTGAAAGAATTTCCTCTGGATCTCTACCAATATACATATGATAAAAAATTTCTAAAATTAACATATTCCATTCAACATATTCTGTTTCATCCAATGAACCAGCAAATGATAAAAGTAATTCTATAAAATTTGATTTTTGTAACTTAATCATAAGTTTTTCCTTAATAAAATGATTTATATAAATTTAATTAATAATGTAACAAATATTAATTATTTAAAACAATCAAATATAATTATTATAATTTATATATATGTATATATATATTTATTATTAATTACTTGTAATGTTGACCTCCTTAGTTTATCAGTTGATGTTAATACAGATGCCTCTTTATCTTTGATACATAATAAATTTCTTATTAATAAAAAAATTAAACGAATTAAGGCTGTTTCTCTATAAGTACGATCTCTATAAGATACGGATAATGGTTTAATAATTATTTCGAATAAAGCATTAAGAGCATCAGTTGAGATAATAGCTTCTTTATATGAAATTAAATATTCTAATTGACTAGGTAAATCTTGGTCTTCATTCTTTATTTCTTCTAATGAAATTTCAATTGGCCATGTTAATGGAACCAATACTTCGACTAAAATTTATTATATATTTAAAATGTAATGAAATTTATATTATAATTTTTTTAATATATTTCTTTTATTTCACTTATAATAAATATATATATATATTTATCAAAATTTTTCAATTATTTTTAGCATACCAACAGCCATAGCAATTTTATCATTGTCTTTATATTCAATTAATATTGGAATTAAATCTTTTTGTACAATCATCCAAGAACCCAATGCTCTAGAAACATGTTTTTCAACATTGGCATCATCCTGACGTAAAAACTTCTTTAAATCCTTTAAACAATCTAATAGTTTAAATTAAATTATTATTTTTAAAATAAAAATTATTATTTAATTTTTTTTTTTTTTTTAATTTAAAGTTAATACTAAATATAAAAACTAATATCATTATTTTTTATTAATGTCTTTATTTTATTTTATTTTTTTATTTTTTTATTTTTTTTTTAATTTTATTTGTTTTTTTTGTAGAAAAAAGAAAAAATATTGATAATTTATTAATTCAATTTAAAGGGTAACAAAAAAAAAAATAAAAAAAAAATAATAAAAAAAAAAAAATATTCTTTTATAGTATATCGAATAAATATAAATTACCATAACATTCATCACCGATAATATATTTCTTTTGTTTTTTTCCATTGTCCAATTCGACAGTGTCGAAACCACCAAGTGCACTACACACTTTAATTTTTATTGAAATTATTAATGTATTATTATTAAAAGACCATTATATACTGAATATATATATATATATTTAAAATTATTAATTTTCGGTATAAAACTCATAAATTACCTGATAATAAATGTGCTATTTAACATTTGAAATTTAAATGAATATAATATTATAAGAAATAATAAGAAAGATAATTAATTATTTATACAATATTAATTGAAGATTTGTATTTATTTTATTTTATTTTATTATTATTTTATTATTATTATTATTATTTTTTTTTTAAAAAAAAGAAAGAATATAATATATCTATTCATTTAACAAAAAAGAATAACAATATTTTAAAATTTTAGTAGATTTCTATTTATAAATTTCAAAATCCAATTTTAAGAATGGATTATACTTGAAAATATATAAATTTAAATTGATATAATATATATTATTATTTTATTTTTATTTTTATTTTATTTATTTTCTTTTCTTCTATATACAAATATTATTTCAATTTTATTAATTTAAAATGATTTTAAATTTTAAATTTTTAAACGAATTTCTGAATTAATAATTATTTAATTTTATTCTATTATACTTACCTTCATATAATTTTTCCATAAAATATTTTTCAAATTTTTACTATTATTATTATTATTATGAATAATTGAAAAAGATTTATATATATATGTGATGTCTATAAAAATATCATAAAAATTATAATTAAAAATTATAAATTTAAATATGGAATCATTAAATTGCTTAAAAAATGAAGTTCAATAAATCGTATAAAAAAATTTTAAAGATTTTTTTGTTTGATTTTATTATCTTTCAATATATAAATAGTATACTGTAATATATATAATTATATTTAATATTTTAAATAGGATGAAAAAAAACTAAAAACTTGTCCTACTTTTTTTTATATTTACCCAATTTCTTTTTAATTAAATTTTAAAATTTAATATTATCTAAATAAATTATACTATACTATTCATTATTATATAACGATTTTGTTATATATATATATATATTTTTTTTCTTTTTTTTTTTTTTGAAATTACAATTAAAATAAAAATATATATATATTAATTAGTTGAACTTTAAAAATAAATTAAATTTATAAAAAAAATTATTAGACTCTATTAAATATATAAAAATAATAAAAAAAACACATATATAAATATTTCAAATGAATGAAATAAAGAATGATAAAATTGAGGAGTACAATATAATTATTATAATTATACTAACTATATATATAATTATTATAATTTTATATATATACTGTCTAACTATTAAAACATAATTAATAACTACTATTATTTAATAATAACTTTTTATACTTTTTAATATAAAATTTTATGGTTTATGCAATTCTATTATTATCTATCAAAGTTTTATAATTAATTTAAATGAAATTCAAAATTCAATATCATTATTTTCTTCTCAAATTGAATTATTATACGAGTATGAAAATGCCATTCTTGAACAAATTATAGAAAAAGATAAATATTATTCAGAAGCAATTAATATTCAAAATAATACATTAAAAGAAACAAAAACGTAATTAATTAAAATATATATTATTTTATATTTATTATCTTATTATAATAATGGAATTTCAATATATATTAATTTTAAAAACATTTAAAATTTTTATAGAAATTCTAATAAGACAATAGAGAATAATGGTAATTTTTGAAGATTTTCAATGAAAATTATGAGATAATATTATTATTAGAAATAACAATTCATTTATATATATAAATATTATTATTATTATTATTATTATTAAATATATTTTAAATGTTTATTTTAATTCATAATATGAATACTTTTTTATAATTTAGAGGATTACTTCCATCAATTAATTGAAAAATCTGAAAAAGTTTTAAATCATCCTTTTATAAAAAGCGTAATTATATATGTATAATTTATTATTACTTATTTATTGAATTTATATATCTAATTATTTTTTTAATAATTTTACATAATATAATTATAAAATAGCAACATAAAATTGAAGAATTTGCTTTAAAAAAAAATATAAAAAATGAAGTAATCAATAAAAAAAATAATAAAATAATAATATCAGATAAAAATTGTAAAAATGACTCTAAAATAAAACATGAGGTAACTTCTATTAAAAATACACCTTCATTAAAAAATAATAAGTAAGTAAAAAAAATTAACGACATAAAATTTTTTTATTGCTTTCTTTATTCATTTTTAATGATAAAAATTTTTTTTAAAATATATAATATTTTTTCATAAGGAAAATTTATATACCCAATAAAATTATGACGAAATATGAAAAGCATTATAAGTAATATCTACTAATTCATAATTCATAATCAAAAAAGTTATATAAAATATTTAAAAATTTTATTAAAATTTAAAACTGTTAAATTTCTTATATAATTGATAAATTTATAAATTAAATTAAAATTTAAATATAATAAATTTATATATTAAAAAATACTTTATTATCTTATATATATATATATATATATATAAAATAATAAATAATGAATAAAATTAATAGTAAATTAAATTTAGTATATGAAGCTTATAAAAATTCAAAAATTTCATTATTAGAATTTTTAAATAAAACCACTAAAAATAATGTTAGTAAATAATATATAAAGCAAAATTAACAAATAAATAAATATATATAAATATTTTAATGTTAAAATTCAATTAATTAAAAATTTGAACAATATTAATATATATATGTATATATAAGAATAATATGGATATTTTAATTGATCGTGTAAACTCTCTCTTACAGAAATATACTGATATTAGTGAAATTCTAATGAATGGTAAATAAAGTTTAAAATTTAATATATATATATATTAAATTTTAAATATATATATATAATATTAAAAGATATAAAAAATAAAAAATTTATATATATTAATTATTATTTATTTTTTATTAATAATTTATTAGATGATTTATCGCTCAGTGATGATAACATAATTAATGAATTATATACTTTATCAGAAATGTCTGATAATTTAGAAAATCAAACACTTTATTATTGTATATATAAATATTTATTATTATTATAAATTCTTTTTTTGAACTATTAATATTTTAATATTAATATATTATATTAATTATATAAAGATAATAATATTAATAGGAATTCAAATATTTTAAATAAAAGTTGGAAAGAGCATTTATTAGATATTGAAAGAGGTAAAAAAAAATATTATATTACATATTAATATAGTATCAATATTTATTTATTTATTTATTTATCATATTTTAATATTTATTTAATATATAATTTATTTAGAACGACTTGAATTAAAAAATAATAACAGTATTTATTATTATTCAACGATATCTGAATTATTAGAGCATGCATCTCTTTGTTTTGAAATAAAAAAAGCCGAACTAGAATATTCAATTCAAATGTACCTTAAAAATGAATTAATTCCACAAATAGATAATGAAAATATATCCGATGAAGAATTTATGAAATATTATAAACTAATATCTGGCTTAATAAATGACATTAATGATATAAAATTTCCAATAATAATTGAAAAATGAAAGATGTATATTAAATAAAATGATATATTTAAATTGAATATAAGATTTAAATAAATATATTATATTTAAAGCTAATAGAAAATATCTATAATTATTAGTATTATTTTTATAATCTTAATAATTGATGATTAATAATAATAATAATAATAATAAATTATCAATTATTTGATCGTTTTATAAAAACCAAATCTAAAAACTTAATAATTAAATAATATTTCTATTATTATATATATGCTAATAATATTATTATTTTTTATTAATATTTGGTCTTATTTTTATTTTCTTTTATTTATTTATTTATTTATTTATTTTTTTTTTTATATTTTTTTTATATTTTTTTTTTTTTTTTTATAAAAAAAAAAAGATGAATTATATATATATATATAATGTTTTAATTTATGAAAAAAAAAGGTATCTAATGTATATTGAATATTTTTTTTTTTTTTTTTTTTTTTTTGTTGGTTTTGACTAATTGTTTGATTAGAATCCTTTTAACAAGGGAATTAAATTAATTTATCCGGCTTAAACCTTCATTGGAGCTTCTGGAAGACCATATTCATCCAACTTTACACCATTTTCCTATATAATTATAATAAAATTACATTAAAATTTAGAACTCAGTTTAAATATTTGAAATATTCAAATTTTTGTTATGATAAACAATTTTATTATTATGATTAAGGTTAATCTTACATCATTCTTTAATGGTTGAGATCCAGCATCTGGAAGAGCAATATCAGGTTCTTCGAGATAAGCTGGCATTTCTTCTTCTTCTAAGTAATCATCATTTAAGGCTTCTAATTCTATATTTTTTTTTTTTTTTTTTTTTTTAAATAAAAAATATTTATATATATATATATTTTTATAATTAAATAAATTTATTTATATTTAAATTTGTTATTAAAGGAATTTATAAAAAATATTAAATTTTATACTTTATAATTGTTTTTTATTATGAATTCATTAAATACTATTAAATAATTACCAGCTTCAAGGTCAGCTTCATCGATATCTTCTGGTAAGTTATATGAACGACCCAACGCTTCTTGAATTTCGTTAGCTTGATCAAGAAGATCTTCCATTTCATCTTGCATAGCCTATTAATATTATAATAGTATTTTTTTTTTTTTTTTTTTTTTTAATTTTCTATGTCTTTTTTTGTATTTTATAAGTATTTATTATTATAAAAATAACACTTACTTCAATTTTGTCAATATTAACTTTCTTGTATTGTTTCTTAAGTTGTTTGTTTGCTTGTTTCATAGCATTAACAGTGGTAACAGTATTCTTTAAGTTTTCAGTTGCAAATGAAGTTTGTTCCATATTGAAAGATTGTTGCATTAATTGATCTCTTTGTTGTTCATACCTATTATTTTTTAATACGAAAATAAATTAATTTGTTACTTTACATCTTTAATACTTTTTATTCATTATTATATTAATATATATTGAATTAATAATATATAAATAAAAGTATATAAATACTTCATACATTTTCTTTTGTTTTAAAACTCTCATAGCCTTTTGTTTAACTGAATTCTAATATAAATATATTATTATTATTATTGTTATTTTTTCATATGAAATTTGTTAATAAATATTTTTTACATAATATCCATTTATTTTATATTTTTTTTTTAATTAATTCAATATTTACTTTGGCTGGTCCATCTCTCATTTTACTCATTTGATCTTTATATTTTGATAATTCAGCATCTAAACGACGAATTTTCACTTCGACGGAATCAACTCTTCCATCGGTCTAATAATAAATATTTTGTTTTATTAAATATTTATAATGTTATATTATTGTTAATTGTTATATTAGTTATTTGTTTATATTAATTATTGATAATATTTATTATTGGTTATATTTTTTTTAAATAATTTAATCATTATTTTTAAAATTTTGTAAATATTAATTTTGTTTTGAATAAGTAATTATATCAATATATATATACATAAAATAAAATGAAAAATAATATTTATTTATTTATTTATTTATGATTAGTTAATATATAATTTTGTTAATTTTTTTTTTTTAATATAATTAATAAAAATAAATAATTAATGTTTCATTTATTTAATTGTATTTTATTTAATTATTACATTTGAAATAGCGTCTTCTAAAGTTGGAGCTGGCTTCTTACTTCCAAATAAACGATTCATTTTTATTATATATATATGGTAAAAAGTGTCTTTATTTTAATTTTTGATTAGTTATATTATTTTTAAAAAGAGTATTATTTTTTTACAATTTTTTTTTTTTTTTTCTAAATAAAAAAAAAATTATTATTTATAATTAAAATAAATAAATAAATATTATATTTATTGAATTATTTTTATTGATTATTTTAAAAATAATAAGTTTTTGAAGGACTATTAATTTACTATTATAAAAAAAAAATTCTTTTTATTTATAAATATATATTTAATAAATATATATATATTTTTATAAAAAAAAAAAAAAAAAAAAAAAAAAAAAAACAAGAAAAAAAAAAATATGAAAAATTTCATAATAGTATATTAATTAAATTAATAAAATTAATAATTTAATATAATCTTTTTTTTACAATAATAATATAATTCATTTTAGTTTTAATAAAGATTTTTCTTTTGAATAGAAAATTTGACATTAATTAAATATATTAAATATAACAATTATTTTATAATATATTGTTATTATATCATTAATATATTATAATTATATTTTTAATCTATTAAAATTTTATTTAAATTTTTAATATTTATTATACAAAATAAATGACAGCCAATTTTTTTTTTATTCTTAAGAATTTCTAATTTTTAAGATAATATTTTTTAGGAAACTTTACTATATTATTGGAATAAACATTTTCTTAAAGAATATCTTAAAATTCATTAAAATTTTTCTAAAGTTATTAAATAATATTGTATTCTGTATTATTACTATTATTATTATTATTATTATTATTAATTTTATTATTATTATTATTATTATTTTTATTATTATTATTATTATTTGTAGAAAAAGAAATTACAATTAAATCATATTTCATTTACAATTCAGAGTTTGTTCCCGCCTCTTTTATACATATTATACATATAGCTCAATATCATGAAATTTATATATAATAATAATTAATAAAATATTAAATTAATTTTTCTTTATAGAATACTTTAACAAAAATGAATATTTAAAAATAGTTTTAAATAATTCCTATTATATATTACAATAATTAATAGAATATATATTATTTTCTTCAGTCTTTATTTTCAAAATTAATAATAAGAGTAATTCTTTTTAGCTATTATAATCAATATAATACTTATAATATTCATAAATTATCAAATATTATTCAAAATATCAAATAATTCTTTTCTATTTGTGAATTAATTATATAATAATAAAATTAAAATAATTATTATTTTATAATATTAATTTTTAGTACAACATATCTATATTAAAATTATTATTACATAAAATGAAAGTAATTAAATTACGAAATTAGAAACAAAAATTTTTTAAAAAAAAAAAAAAAAAAAAAAAAAAAAAAATTTTTTAATACTTTTTTTTTTGTAAGTTTTATTACATTTGTTATATGAATTATTTAATCTTGTTAAATATTCTTTTCTATTTCTAAATATAACTATTAAAGATATGAAACAAAAATACAAATAATTATTTATTAATAAATTAAATATAAATAAATTAAATATTAAATAAATATATAATGCTAATAATTAATAGATATAATTTAGTAATCTTTTATTGTTTTATATATATATATATATTATTATTATAATTATATAATGTTTAAATATTCAAATTACTTGAAAAATTAAAAAAATTATTGAGTAAATGATTGTATTTTATCTTCAATATCCTTTGGTATTTTACTTAAAGCGAGTGCAAACTATCAAATATATAAATAAATATATATCATATAAAGTTAATTATTTTATTTAATTGGTATGAATATAATAATAAAAGATTTCTACCTCATTTGGTTTACGTTGTTGTAATAATAACATTTTTTGAGTAAAGTACTGTTTAGTATTAACTATGTTTGGATGGAAATCAATCTTCTCATTAGATTCACTTAAAGTTGATAAACGACTGTATGTTGTTTGATAACCAGCCTCTCCTATTTCAATACTATAATCATCAATATCATAAACATTCTTTTCAGTTTGTGCTTGTGGTATATCCAATAAGATAACAATTTGAGAAATCAATTTTGGTCTAAATTAATTTTATTAAAGATTTCAAATATAAATTAGTATATATATACATTAATTTCACAAGATATAGCATTTATTAATAATAAATAAAAATAATATAAAAAATTTAAAAAAAAAAAAAAAAAATTAAATATATTACAATAACTATATATTTAAAACTTACAATAATTCTATATATGGATCAACCATCATATTATCATTTTCTGTTAACAAATTGGTCATTCCAATTTCACATAGCTTTCGATCTCGTGGGGATAAAATTTCTGTTATTTCTGGAATAATAATACTATCTAATAAATTATTTAATAAGCTTCATTAAATAATTATAAACAAAACAAGCAAAGAAAAATAAAAATTTAGTATATTTGATAAAAATTAAAATTAAAATTAAAATTATATAAATATTTATTATTATTTTTTTTTAAAAACTACTTTGGTTGAATAGAATTAAATATTTCAAAAATAAAGGATGAAGTTATGCCTTCTATTGGAACACTAATTAAAAAGTTTATAAATATAACAAATGATCTTGTATATTTTGCTGTACGAAGAGTTTGTAAACGAGTAAGAAGAAGTAAAAAGATATTAACAAGATATGGCTGTAATGATTTCCTAATTTAATGGATATATATAATTTTGATAAATGAATATAATTGAAAAAGTAATACAAATATATTAATTAACATTAGATATAAATTAAATAAATAATGCTATATATGTATATATGTAATATATGTATATTTAATTATTTATTTACATTGGAATATAAAGGAAGATATTAGTCAAGAGTTCAAATCCATATTGATCATTTAATTTGGATGCAATTAAATTTTGGAATACACCAAGGAAATTTGGAACTTGGTTGTTAGCAACAATATTAGCTGAACCCTTTTCTAGATAGGTCTTCAGAAGTCTTACAATAGCAGGAATATTACCTTATGTTTTATTAATTTAAAACAAAAAAAAATATAATAAAGTAAACAAATAAACAAAAAAAAAAATAAAAATAAAAAATAAAAAAAATAAAAAAAATAAAAAATATATATATATATCATTAATAAAAATTATTAATTAAAATTTTTAAATATATTATTAACGATAAATCATTTTAATATTATAAATAATAATTGAATTTATATATATATATATATATATATTCTACGTACCACGATTTTCCCAAAGTTCAGATGGTTTTAATAACGTTGGTAGCATATTTTGATATGCTTCTGGTACAATATTATCATTATGGAACTTTAACATTTCACCAAGTATTTGGAAAACATATGGTAGGAACTCTGAAACATCTCTTCTAATAATTTCCTGGAAATGTGGGAACAAGAACTGTTCAAATTGCTGAACTGAAGCTGGATTGCTTGTGCATGTATATCTAAGATCAATTATTATTATTATTATTATTATTATTATTATTATTATTATTAATATTATTATTATTATTATTATTATTATTATTATTATAATTATTATAATTATTATTATCATTAATTATGATTTTGGTTTAAATTATATTATATAATTAATTATTTTAATTTATCTACCTAATTAAAGCACCCATTGATTCGAATGCAAAATGATTGAACTTTGGATTACTTGGATTAACACTAATTGTTCCAATAATATTAGTTAACTTTGATAATATTTCATCGATATATGGAACAATATCATTATGACTTGTAACAATAACTCTAGTTATAGCTTTTTTTTATTTTTATTTTTATTTTTAAATCAATTATTTAATATAATTTTTATTGATAACATTTATAAAAAAAAATAATAATAATAATAATAAATAAATAAAAGATAAAAATAAAATGTATATTAATAACATTAAAAAAAAAAATCCAATTATTTCAACTATAATTATTATATTTTTCCTTTATAATATATTACTTTTCATAATATAATCATTTTCAGATAATTTGGCAGAATTTTGACCATTCTTTTCTAATAAACTAAATAAACTAATTAACAATGTTTGAACAAATTCATGAATATCTTCCTGACCATATCTTTAAATATTATCAAGTTATATAAAGTTAATAAATAAGCATAGCTTTTTCGATAAATAATTATTGATATATATATATATATATATAACGTTACAATAGTTTTGCTCCTTGCTTAATGGATAAAATATTAGTAATACAAATAGCAGAATAAGTATAAACTAAGTAATTATCTGATGATAAATGATTAACAATAATTGGGAAAATTTCTTTAAATCTATCCTTTGATTGTAAAAACTAAAAACAAAAAAAGAAAAAAAAATAATAAAAAAGATAAAATAAAATAAAATAAAATTAATAAAAATTAATAAAAATTAATAAAAATGAAAATAATAATGATATAATTATAATATAATCATATTATAAATTTTAAAAACAAATTAATATTTATTATTTAAATAATTTTATAACATTTATTAAAATTTATTACTTGATTTCTGAAAGTTAATAAATATTTTAAAGCATCAACTTTGATTATTGGATGAACACTTCCATTAACTGGAGCTCTTAAATCTGGTAAAATATTTTCATTAAAAACATTCATTATTGGAATATATTCATTGACTTTAGTAGCACCAAACTAATATTAAATAGATTAAATTTTAAATAATATGAATATCAATATTTCCTATATAATAATAATAATTAAAATGTATTAATATAAAGTATTATTTATTTTTTACTTGTGAAGCTAAATTTTTGGCTGATAATGAAATAATTAAATATAAAGCAGTATCTTTGGCTTTCCAATTTTGTTCAGGATTGGTATTATAATTCTATATATACATATATATTATTAAAATTATTAATTTTATTTTAAAAAAAAAAAAAAAAAAATATTAAATTTTTTTAGTTTCAATTAAATAAAATCTTACTTGAAGACACATAGTAACATAATTTGAGAAAATTTCTGTAACTTCTTTTTCAAAATGTTCTAATAAACCACGAATCAAATCGGAAGATGATCTTCTTCTAGTTTCAGAATCTAATATTTAAAAATAAAGATATTACTGGATAAATTCTATAATTTTAATTACAAATTTTAATATAAAATATGTATATACCAGATCCTTCTAAATCTCTACGAATATACTCAATTGGATCATCTTCAAAAAGTTCTTCATCAGATTCTGTTATATTATTTTATATATATTATTTAATTAATATTAATAAATATAAATGAATAAATCTAATATATATAAATATATACCTCTTAAAGTCATATTTGGTAAAATAATCTTTTCACATATATTCTTCAAAATTTCAGGACTTTGGAATAACTCTTTATGCCTAACAGGTTTAACAACAGAAGATAAAAAGCCAATCGCCTTACTGACCAACTAATTTATAAAATTTAAAATTTATTAATTTTTCTATTATAATATAAAAAATACAAATAATTTAATGTATGAATATAAATGTAAAAAATATTACTAAATCATATTTTGGTTCCAAACCATAATGAGTTAATAATTCCCAAATAGTTTGAATAAATTCTGGTAATTTTGGGAAAACTTCCTCATAACGTTTAGCATATAAATCAATAATTTCACATATAGATGTTTTTGTTTTCTCAATAATTCCTGTTTCTTCTTCATCCTTTTATAGTAAATATATTTAATTATATATATATATATTATAAAATTAATTATTATGTATTAAATTATTTGATTTAATTGTATATTTTTTTATTTTTTTATAAAAAATAATATTTATATAATAAAATATATATATATATTATATATTACTTCTGTTTCTAAAAGAGGATTAAAATAAACCAAATACTTATGAAGTAAAGTCATAAATTCTTCTTGATGATCTTCGAAAAATTCAGGTATATCTTGACAATTTAAACTATAGAAGATTTTCGTAATAGTAAACATAGCTTGGAATAAAATTTCTAAAGCTTCTTTATTGTTATTATTTGCATCTATTAAAGCATCCGTTGCCTGTAATTTTAGTTAAATTATTTCACCAAATTCAGTAATGCATTATTTTTATATTATTGAGTTTGTAATTTTTATTTATTAAAATTTTTTTAATTTAATATTAAACAATTATATGAAATTTTCAATAAATACCTTAAAGAATTCTAAATATGGTTGGGAGAAATGTTCTAATACAAGTTTAATTTCAGAAAAAAGTTCATTTGAACGAAATTGAGATCTCCATCTATAAATTATCAATATTATTTTATTTAAAAATAATTTAGATGTTTAGTATATATAAAAGTATATATTTTAAATATATGTAATTAATTGCTTTATTTTATTAACCTCTTAAATATTAAATGTGCTGTTTCTAAAATACCATTGTTTTTTCTATAATCATCACATAAATTAGCAACTAATTCCTATCATTTAGAAAATTATTATAATATTAATATTCTAAAATTCCAATACAAAGGTATATATATATTGTAAAAAGTACTTGAATTAAAGTTGGCCATTTTTGAGGAAAATCATTATCAGCAATAATTAATATAGCTTCATTTAGTTGACGTTGAAGTTTGACTGGAACATTGATCATAAGATTGATTATACCCTCCTTTATTCTCACACGATCTGTTTCTGGTAAATAATCTGGTTCACCTTCAATCTTTTTTTTTTAATGATATTTATTATGAATTAAATACATATTAAATTTTATTATCTTTACTATTATTAATATTTTTATATTACTTGAGGCCAACGCTTTTTCATAAAATTCTTAAAATAAATTGCAGCTGAAAAACGTGTTGGTTCAGGTATTGATTGGTCAGCAATAATTTCTAGTACTATAATTGAGAAATTTTGACATTTCTCCATAGCTAATAAAGATTTCTCAACTTCTTTTAATTCATCTTGTTTAAAAATAATTAATATAGAAATAAATTATTAAATTTGTGAATTAAGAGTAATAAATTTAATATTAATACTAATATTGTAAAATAAATATACATTTATATATATATATATTTTTTTAAAATCTTTTATGATGATTCATCCATGCTTTAAAATAATGGTTATTTACATCAAATATATATTTCAATATTGAAAAATAAATTATTTAATATTACTCTAATTAATATTATTAATACTATTATACTTTTTTGATACAATATTTTATAAGTATAATTTTTCTTTATATAAATTTTATAAAAATAAATTTATTTATTAAATATTTTAAAGTTATTGATAATAATATCTAACATAAATTTTATTAATTTGAAACTTTACTTTTTTCTTCATATTATTGATTTAAATTATTCAATATAGTATATATTAAAAACTATTCAGATTATTGAAAAGTCTTTTATGTTAATTTAATTATATATTGGATTATGTGATTATATATTATCTTAGATTAAATACAACTTTTATAAATTCAAACCTTTATTAAAGCAAGAAACTTCTTTTGTAAATAAATCAATTAATGTAGCTTTATCAGAATTCATTTTAAAATATTTAATACATATGTTAAAATATTAAAAGTTCTGTTGTAATTATTTGAAATATACTAATTATTCAATGTTCTTCTAAACTATTTAACAGACTTTTAAATATAAAATATATTATTTAATGTTTAGGTGATCTGAAGATAAAAGAAAAAAAAAAAGGAGAATTTATTATTATTATTATTATTATTATTATTATTATTATTATTATTATTATTATTATTATTATTATTATTATTATTATTATTATTATTATTGGCTGATTGTTATTTCATTCGTTATACTTTAAGTTATGAATTAAAAAGATAAAAAAAAATAATAATAATAATTTAAAGAAAAAAAAAATTATAAAAAATTAATCTAAAATATATATAAATATAAATTTTTGTTAATTTTATTTAAAAATATGATATAAATAATAATTATGATGTATGATCCTTAAAATGTAAATTATTGGTTAAAAAAAATTAAAATATAAATCAATATAATAAATAATATGAATTATAATTTAATTTTATATAAATAATTATCCTTATTTGTTTAATCGACTACTAAATTGAACTTTAATATTCAAGTATATAAATTGGTGAAGAGGGGATAACTCAACATATTGGTGTTTATCAAATACAATTTTAACTTCCTCTTATTATTACTGAATATTTTTCATAAAATTCGTTATAATTTTCAACATTATTTCCTTTTTAAAGATTAATTTAATTAATAACCTTTTTTATTTTTTTATTTTTTTTTTTTTAAAAAAAAAAAAAAAAATAGTGAATCAAAAGTTAAAAATCATAATATAAAATGAACAAATAAATATACAAAATATTAACAAAATTTTAAAACATTTTTATAAAATTATTAAAATAAAAATTCAAAATTTCTTGTTATATTATTAACTATATAATTTTTAAATAGATAGATCTTAGTATATATAAAAATGTATTATTGATTGTATTTTACAGTTTTTTTTATTTACATCAATTCAATAAATTTTTGTTTTAATATCACTATCAAAAAGAAATAAATTTATATTAATTAATATAATAGATAAATTTGAATTTGTAAAATTAATAGCTATTTTTTTTATTATAAATTATAATAAATAATTATAAAAAATAAATAATAATATTCATAATTATATTTTAAAAAAAAATATATATATATATACTCCAGAAATAATATATATATAAACAGTATAGTTTTTAGCATATATATAGCATAAAACCCTATTGATTATTAATAATTTGGAGCCTATATTAATTGATGATAAAAACAGCTATGATTATATATAAACCATATATGTTTGAATGTTTAATAAACCGTATGAGATTTTAATTAACAATATAGCTGTTATGTTTATATAAACCATATAGTTTTATCGTTAATATTAGCAATATATGCATATGTTTAATTAATTAACAACATAGCTTTTTTGAATATTAATAATAATATAAGCATATATTGCTAATATATGTATATTTATGCTATGTTTATGCTAAAACTATGCATATATATGATTATGTTTTTTATTTTTATTTTATTTTATTTTTTGTTTTATTTTTTGATGATTTTGGGTGTGTTTTTAGTATAGTTTTAGCATCAAACTCCTATGTTGTTCATTAATATATATATGTTCCAGAATGTTGATATATTGTATTTGTCAAATTTATGCATTTTATTCAAAATAGTATCAACTTAAACAACTATGTTTATATGTATTTTTGATGAACATTGATGCTAAATGACATACATACAAATACAATCAAACAACCCATATTGTTTATATATTAATATATATATAATTGATAATAGTTGTTTCGATTTTGAATGCCATAGCTATGATTGTATATGTTTAACGATATATGTTTGCAATGTTTGATTGATAAAATATAGCTGTTTTGTATCAAAAAGGCATTCAAAATCGGCATATTGCAATATTGTTCATATATTAATAATAATAATAATAATTTATATAAAATATTAGCAATTATTGTTATATTTAATATATATGAACAATATAGGTTAGTTATGCAAAACCTAGCTAGTTGAACAACATATGGGTTTGATTGATCAACATGGTCAAATATATGCTCATATATCCTCAAACTAACTAGGTTTGCAAATGCTAAAAATACTATCATTTATATTAATTCATGGCTGTTTTATTGTTCATTAAAATTCTGAAACCGGTATAAATGAATAAACAACATAGCTATGTTATTCAATATTAACGATATAGGCATATATGTTCAATATATATCGATATAGCTATATAGTTTATATAAACATATAGGGTTTTATTGTTCAATTATATTAAAACTATGCTATATTGTTTTTTCAATTAAGGCTCCAGATTTAAAACTACTTATATTCATTTTTTATACATAATTATAGTTTTCATGATTATAATTATATATTGAAAAAATTATAAATTTCTTGAGATACTATTAAAAACTTTTCAGTTGTGAATTATTGATATATCAAATATTAATTAATTGCTTTAATAAAATATTCAAACTATATTTATTAGTATAAAAAAAGTTTATTAATTTTTGTATATTGATGGATAAATTATGCTTAATATTCGTGTTATTTAATGCAATATTTTTTTTGAAATACAATATTAGTAACATATTATATTCATAAATAAATAAATATGTAATGATGTAACCCATCTATGGGATAATTAATAAAGGGTTACATTCTGTATTATTTAAAGCAATACTATAATTCATATTATGTTTATAAAAAAATAATTTCCATTAATCAAATACATGAATTATTAATTCTATTATTTAACAGTAGAAAAAGTTACAATACCTTTTACTATTAAACAAATATATTTTTTACATATCATAATAATCTAATATTAAAGAAATAGAAGAAAAAAAAAAAAAAATATATATATATATATATATATCCATAATAATTAATATTTTTTTTCTTCCTTTTATTATTATTATTATTATTATTATTATTATTATTATTATTATTATTATTATTAGATTATTCCCGTTTTTTTACAGTTTATGAGCTTAATGAATTAAATGATTCAATAACATGAAATATTTGTTATATTTAGAAGTTTAATTGTTTAATTCATACTTGTAAATAATTATAAATATTGGTCATCTGATATTTTTGACGTATTATACATTACATAGATATTAATCAAATTGCAAATTCTGTTAATATTTAAACACATATATAGCATAAAGAAATAAAAAAATAAAAAGTATATACTATATAGATATTGAATATTGTTTTTATTATAGCAAAAAAGTGGTAAATTACACTATGATATTTATATTACTTGGTCTATTTTCATTCACTGTTGAAAAAGTTTTCGCATAATAATTATTTTTAATTATTTAAAAGTCACACAAAACTTTAAAACTATATTTTATATTAGAAATTATATAATTTATAGTTTTAATATTATGAATATTTTTAATTAATTAATTAAACAATCTATATTTGAATATGAATAAACTTTATTTTGATTATTAAAAAAATATATATAATTTTCTAATAGTTTGCTATTAAAAAGATTAATTAATTTGATATATTAAACAATTTTAATATTAATATTTTTATAACAAAAACAAAATACAAAAAATCAAAAAATAAATATATATATATTATATATTTTTTGATTTTTAAACATTTTTCTAAAAATAAATAAATAAATAAATAAATAAATAATAAATAAATAATAAATAAATAAATAATAAATAAATAAATAAAATATTTATAATAAAAATAGATGCATATATAATATTTAATATATTTATTTTTATTTTTATTTTTGTTTTCTTTAGATTTAATTTTATAAAGTTTTATTTTATTTCAGAATATTTTCAAATAATTATATTATTAAAAAAAATATTTTTTGCGAAATAATAAATATTTACTATACAATATTAAAATAAAATCTCAGTTAATGTAGAAATTTTATCAAAATATATATTTACATTAAACTAGTAAATATAATAAATTTTAATAAAAAAAAAACATTTATGTAAAATTTGAACTTACATTTTCAGAAGTAAAAATTTTCAACCACGTTTAGCATTATACTGTTACACATAGAAAAAATATACCTTATTTTTTTTATAAAATTGTTAATAATTTTTAATCATAATGAATAACTTATAGCATGTGATTTATTTATTTTTTTATTTAAAATTATAATATTGTATGTATTAACATTTATTTGTTTTTTTAATTAAAATTTTTAATTTATTAAACTGTTTATTTATATAAATGAATATTAATTTTATATTGGAAAATATATAATTTAAATATTCAAATATATTATTAATATAATATAATGAATTGTCGGATGTCAGATAGAAAAAAAGGTGATTTTTTTTTTAATGTAAAAATAAAATTATATATACATATATAAAATGGTTAATTTTTTGTTGGTAGTTAAGATTAATATCGCCAATACTATTAATTTTATTTAAAATTAATTATCAAATAATGAAACATTCAAATCATTTTTTTTAATAATTAAATATATTATAATATATATTAAATAGTCATTTAAAAAAATTTTTTTTTTTAATTTATAATATACAATATAAATAAAAGTAGATAAAACTTAATTTCAAAGTTTAGAATCCATATGAAAATTTTTTATAAAAATTAGATTTAAAATATTTTTTGTTAAATAAATATCATGATATTATCTTATGAATATATTACATATTACTATGTAAATTTTATATATATAAAACAAGTAATAAAAACATAAATTTTATATATATAAAAAATTATAAATGTCATCCAATAGTTTAAATGATTTTTTTATTATAATGATTATAAATAATTATTATAATAATAAAAATAATAAATTTATATTATAACTGATGATATTCTTTTTATTAATTATTTATATGTAATATTGGTTTTATAAGTTCTGGTGTTTTTTCTCTCGACTAATATTTTGAGGTTGCCTTTGCTGTTCCTGTTCTTGTTCTTGTTGCATATTATTATCATTTAAATTTTACCTTTTATATATAAATTATTATCACTTTATTTATATATATATATTTATTTATTCATTCATTCATTAATATTTAATCTTTTATCGTTATAAATTTTATTCATTTGAATATATTAATGTTAAGCTTTATTATACATTTATTAATAGGAAAAATCATTGGTTGAATTTTAATTTATTATTTATTATTCAACAAAATATTATATATAAATAATATAAACTTTAAAATGTATAGTGTAATATACTTTAATATATATGAATCTAAATTTTGGTTTATTTTATAATAATGGAATGATATATTAAAACCAATTCTGTAAAAAAAAATATTAAAATTCTTATTTGGAATATTATATTAATATATACAATTATTACCACAATATGTAATTATTTATTATATATTATAAAAAAGTTAAACTTATAAGATAATTTCGCTTGACTAATACATTTTTTAATAAATTCAAAATAATATATATTTAATATAAATAAACAATATTATTTATTATATATTATTAAATTATGATATATAAATAATATATTTTTAATTAAAGTCTTTATTAAATAAAATTTTTTATTAATATTTTTTTTTTTTTTATTTTTTACTTTTTTTCTTTTTTTTTTTTTATTTTTTTTTTTTTTTTTTTTTTTTTTTTTTTTTTTTTTTTTTGAAAATTTAAAATAAAAAAGATAGTAATATATATATCAATAATAAAGATATTAAAAATAGAAATAATGATAATTTAATGAGAAAAAGTTCAATAAAAGAAAAATAATAATTTAAATAAATGTTAATAATACAATTTAATCACTATAAATTCATTTTTTATAAATGATAAAAAAGTGATATTAATAAAAACATACGTTATTAAATATCACTTTTTTATTAAAAAAAAAGTAAAAATTTATATTAAATCAAATATATAAATACGAACTAAAAAATAAAAAATTTATATTAAATCAACAATATAAATATCAATAATTTTATTGAAATGAATTTTGTATAGTATATTATTTGAGAAGAAGAAAAGAAAAGAAAAAAAAAAAAAAAAAAAAATCTCTAACTACTTTATATTCTTAATATAAAATTTTTATTCAATATCGATATAAAATATTTTATAATATTTAAAAATTAATTAAAAAAATATTTTTATTATTATATATTTAAAAGATATTACTAAGGAATTAATACATTACCTTTTTTTTTTTTTTTTTAAAAAAAAAAAAAAAAAATCCTATTAAAAAAACTGTTATAAACACTTAATAATAAAATTTTGGTCAAATAGTATTTTTATATATATTCTTTTATATTTTTATGCTATAAATATAATCAATTAATCGCATATGCAAATTCTATCAAATAATATTTTTATATATATATTTTTATATTTATATTATATAAATATAATCATTTATTAGCATACGCAAATTCTACAATTTAAAAGTAATTAAATTCTTAAAAACTTTATATTTTCCTAATTCAGTATTTTATATATAACATAAAATATATAATTTTATTTTATTAAAATTTGAAGTACATATTAATCGAAATATATATAGCGTAAAATATAATTAAAAGATAAAAAGAGAAAGAAAAAATAAAATAAAAAATTTAAATTATTATTATTATTATTATTATAAATCTTTATTTATAGTTTATATTTTTTTAAATAATAAAATTAAAAAAATGACACAACCTCCTATTACACAATCAGAAAAAACAATTTATTCTTCGGTAGTTAAAGAACCGGAGGAACACAATGTTGAATTTGATAATTCAAGTATTATTGTTGAAATTAATGATAGAGAAGAAGAAATTATTGATACTGAAAATTCTAATTTATCAAAAGAAAAAAGTAATGACAGTATTCTTGATATCGATCATCAAACTAATGTGTTAAATGATGCATTAAATCTCAAAAAGAAATATAATTTACATCAAAATCGTATGTCAATTGCAACTAGTGGTGATTTAACGTATGTTGACGTTAATCAAACGCAAAATCCTGTTGATAATGAAAAAACTGAAAATGAAGATATTTCAAATAAATCCGAAAAAAATAATAAAAGTTTAAAAAGATTAACCAATATTACATCTGTTCCACCACTATTTAATAATATTGAAAGCAATGAAAACAAAAATAATCAAGAAGATAAAGAAGAAGCAGATATTACAAATAATGAACATAAGATTACTATGAAAGAATATGAAGATAATACTTGTGCCATATGTCTTATTGAAACTAAAAAACCAACAGATATTGAAAATCTCACTAATAATAAAGATGAATCAAATAAAACAATTGTAGCACCGACAAAAGAAGATATTGATAATTATGAATGTAAACTTCACTGTATGCATAAATTTCACTATTCATGTATTGCTCAATGGTTAGAAAGAAGTCAAAACTGTCCAATCTGTCGTGTAGAAATTAAGCGCTACGAAATTGAAGCTATCGAAAAACGTTTTGATATATCTATTAAATTAAAAGAAGAATCAGAGCAATTTGTTGTTCCTCAATATAATACGAATTTCTTTTTTGATCATAACATAACAGAAGAATTAGTAAGAAATTATATGAATGAACATCTTCCTTGGGTCTTGTTTGAACCGTATTTCTATACAAAATTCTTTTTATTTTTTGTTATGCTTTTTGCCATTGTTGTAACTGGAATTGTACTTGCTATAATCAGTTTTATAACGGGAAAGTTGTATTTTACTACTTATGTAATTCTTATTGTATTAATTACAGGATTTATTATCCTTTTATATCGATTAATTGATAGTATAAAGAATAATAAACTAATGGAATTTATGATAGTTCAACCAGCATCTTCTAGTGTATACTATGGTTTAGTTTTTATTATTTTATTATTATTATTTGCTAACTTAAACAATTTAATTGGTCAAGAAAAAAAATCACTTTCATTTGAAGATATTTATCAATATTCTATTATGATTTTCTTCGCATTAACAATATTTTGGAGTTGTATTGAAGTTAAATTTGGTTATTCAATACTCAAAGAAGACAATATACGTAGAACTGATGCTGAAGTTTCACGTAGAAATCAAGAAATTATGAATAGAAATGCTCTTGAAAGGGAAGAATTTGAAAGAGAAAGGGAAGAATTTGAAAGAAACTTTAGTCATTTGAATGATTAAGTGGATTATATAAAATAAAAAAAAATAAATACATAAAAATAAAAAAATAAAAAGTAGTAATAATAATATATTACAAAAAAAATAATAATAATACAACAAATATATAAATCCAAATAAAAAAAAAAAAAAAAAAAAAAAAAAAAAAACATTAAAGGATGGATTCAAAGATCTTAAAAATAACATCAAAAAAAAAAAAAAAAAAAAAATTCAATAAAATAAACCAAACAAAAATTAAAGATAAAATTATAAAAATTATAAATTTATAATTATTAAGATCTTTATTGTACAATTATATTTATTAATAATAAATATAAATAATAATTATTATTCTATTTTAAATTTATAATAGAAAATTATTATAACATTTAACCAAAAAAAAAAAAAAAAAAAAAAAAAAGAAAAGAAAAGAAAAGAAAAGAAAAGAAATGTCATTCGTTTTAAAAAAAAAATTATAACGCTGTTTTTAAACTATCTTATAATAAGTCATTATATATAAATACATACATTTATATAAATATATAAATACATTTATTAAAAAAAAAAAAAAAAAAAAAAATCATAAATACGAATTAAAGCATCACGCATGAATCAAACTACATATTAATAACTTTTAATTAAATTATTTCATTATTACCATGATTTCATTTAAATAGTTATTCAAAAATAGTTTTTAAATTATTCAACAAAAGAAACGGAACAAAACAAAAATATAAAAAAAAATTAACAGTAAAAATTAAAAAAATAATAATAATAATAATAATATTAAAAAAGAAAAAAAAATAGTAATAAGAAATTACAACCAAAAAAAAAAAAAAAAAAAAAAAAAAAAAAAAAAAAAAAAAAATTTTCATTACTTTATTATTAACATATTATATTAATTAAATAATATAACTTATTAATATTTCTTTTTATTGTTAGAGTTTTATGTATATATAAATATTATTTATTATTATTAATATTTTTATTTTTATTTTTATTTTTTTTCTAATTGATATAGAGTCAATATACAAATTAATAAATATTTTCTATAATATTTTTTTTAATAATTTTTATTATTTATATACCATTAATAATTACAATTCAAAAATTTCATTCAATATTTATTTATATCCATATAAGTTATCAATATCATTTTCTATATCATTTTTAATATCTTTTAAATTTTAATTATTTATTAAATAAAGAATTTCTTAAAAAATAAAATAATATATATACAAAGATTGAGCATTTTTTTTTTTTTTTTTTTTTTTTTTTTTTAATTTTTTTTTTTTTTTTTTTTTTCTATTTTAATATTATATACATACTTTTTTTATTTATTAGTATTTTTTTTTTTTTTTTTTAATTAATCATAATATTTCCTTTTTTTTTTTTGTTTAATTATAAAATTATTATTATTATTATTATTATTTCGCAACCGTGAAGAATGCATTAGTTTATTCATTTCCATTAGAGAAATTTGCCAAAGAAGAAAATTTCAAGGAAAATTCACATATTTAGCCTTTTTAGATCTTAAAAATGCTTATGATTCAGTTTATATTTTTTAACATTTTTACTAAATTATATCGTTATGGAGTACGTGGTAAATGTTTTGATTTTCTATGTAATTTATATACTTCATCTAAAGCTCGTGCTCGATTTGCTTCAATGTTATCAAATGAATTTCCTATTAAAAGAGGTGTTCGTCAAGGTTGTCCATTATCTCCAATCTTATTCAATTTATTCATCAATGATATACTAAATGACTGTGAAAAGTATGGTGTTAATATTGGAAGAATAAAGTGTTGTGGTGGACTCTTTGCTGATGATGTTGTTCTCATTGCTCCAAGTGCAAAAAATTTAGAAAAATTATTAAAAAAGGTACATAGATGGGCTAATTTAAATGAAATGACTTTTGGTATTGAAAAATGTGCAACTATGGTTATAATACCAATGAACTTCCAATCTCCTCCAAACTATAGTGACCCAATCTTCTATTTAGGAATGAATGCTATTCCTAAAGTGTCTAGTTATATTTATCTTGGTATTCCTTTTTCTGATGATCTCTTACTAGAACACATTATATCTCACATGCATTTTAAAGTTAGAAAATCCCTTCTTTCATTTACACATTTCTTCTCAAATAAACTTATCCCTATTGCATACAAGAAAAAAGTTCTTCAATCCTTTGTTATTAGTAAAGTAATTTATTATTCTCCTTTACTTGGTTCAAACAAATCTAGAACGGCCAGAATTCAAACATTAATTAATACTGGTCTATTTTGGTGTATCGGCTCCTTCTCTAAAAATGGTAAAACAAGTTCAGAAGACAATGACTATATTAGACATAATTCTACTATGAGTACTTATACTTTATCTCGAGATCTAAACATTCCTCCTATTGCTGGTGTCTGCGCAGCCTTACAGATTAAATCTTTTGCAAAATGGAGTAAATCAAACTGTATTATAAAGGATCTTATTAAATCTATTCCCAAAATGCAATATTATTCCTGGACTAAAGAATCAAGAACACTGTATAAAAAAATCAAAAAATATAAATGTGAAAAATATGACTATATTTTAGAACGTTACTGGAAATCAGTTTCCAAATTTCAAGGTATTAAAGGTCAAAATTACGATTGTAATAAGTTCTCAAACAATAAAGCTATAATTATGCTTAGCTTAAAATATCCCCAATTCAACTTAGGGTTTTCGTGGATTATACGTTTACGCTGTGGTTATAAATACAATACTACTATTGCTATTAGAATGGGTAGAGTTTCAGAAGATTGTCCCAAGTCTTGCCCCTGTTGTGGCGAAGATAAACAATCTTTTGAACATTGGATTTTTAAATGCGATGCTCTTGCATCTTTTAGATGGAATTCTTTAAATTTCATCGATGATCTCTATGTTTTATTCCTTAGGAAGATTAGAACGTTTAATCCTCTTTCTTCCTATGACTCTATTTCTAATTTTGAAGATTATATCATTCATTATATATATGTTCCTTCTTGGTGGGACTTTAGTTTTAAATGAGCTACATTTCGATAGTGGGGAACAGAGACAATTAAATGAACTACTTTTCAAAGGTTCATCTGAGTCACCTGTTCCAAAAATTGTGGGCTTGGCGGAATTCTTAACAAGTGCAATACCTATCATAAGTAGTTCGTTTGAGCTATTATTTGATAGGTATTGCAAAATACCAAACTTATCCAAGAGCGTCGACGTCGTACTGATAAGGCATAATGATAATACAGGATCGTCATCTATTTCTACGAAGGATGAATCTCTTGCCCTAGCAGTTCAATAAATGATGAATCCGGGGAAAGTTTAGTGGACCACACTATCTATTTTAAAGATGTTACTTCTAGGTTTTATTTCTTTTTTATTTGTTAGGAAGGGAAAAATTCCCGCATAGTACAACTTGCCGAAATACATAGTATTTTCGAGCTTTTTATTTTTTTATTTTTTAAATTTTTTATTTTTAATTTCAAATGTACTTCTCACCTACATGTATTTTTTAAAATAAAATTTAATAAAATTTTGGAAGTGTATTCTCTTCCCTGTCTAAAAAAAAAAAAAAAAAAAAAAAAAAAATTATTATTATTATTATTATTATTATTATTATTATTATTATTATTATTATTATTATTATTATTATTATTATTATTATTATTATTATTATTATTATTATTATTATTATTATTATTATTATTATTATTATTATTATTATTATTATTATTATTATTATTATTATTATTATTATTATTATTATTATTATTATTATTATTATTATTATTATTATTATTATTATTATTATTATTATTATTATTATTATTATTATTATAAAATAATTATTTTATTTATTTTCAACTTTTATATTTATTTATTACATTCACAATCATTAAAATTTGTTTAGATTTTTAATATTTTTTTTTTTTTTTTTTATTTTAAAAAAATTTTTGATTGTAAAAAATAAAATAAAAAAAAGAAAAAAATCTTTAAATTTTTTAAATATTTAAATCTTTAAATTATATATATTAGGACATTAATAAACCAGTTTTCAATGTCAGAAATACACTCTACTGTTCTTTCAATAAAAAATAACAAAGCACCTGGTCCAAATACTAAGACAACAGAATTTTTAAAAGTATTTTTCAAAACACTACTTCTCATAATGATCCTAATCAAGAAGTTAATTTTATTTCATATGTGCAAAATGTCTATTTTTATGATTTAATAAAATTTATGGTTGTGATGCAGACTTCATGAATGGTATTCTGCATCTATTGTTTCCATTCCTAAGTAAGGGGATCTTTCAGATTGTAATAATTTCCATAGTATTTCACTTATCAATGTAGGAATAAAGATTCTATTAAAAATTTTAACTAAAAGAATTTCAGATGATGCCTTTTCTTATGGAATTATCAGACCAGAAGAGTTTGGTTTTAGAAATAAAAAAGTATGTATTAGTTTATTTGTCTCAATTCATGAAATTTGCCAAAAAAAAAAAAAAAAAAAAAAAGAAAATTTAATGTTCAATTTACCTTTCTTACTTTTCTTGACCTCAAAAACATTTATGAATTCAGTTCCAATTCATAATATACTTAACAAAACTTAATAATATTGGTGTTCGTGGTAAATGCCTTCAGTTCATTATTAATCAATACCTTACTTTAAAAAATTGTGCAAATTTTAAAATTAATGGTAAACTTTCAAAAAGAATTTCCAATGTATCGTGATGTTCGCCAAGGATAACTTTTATCACTTACTTTATTTAATATATTTATCAATCAATGACATATTTGATAAATGCAAGAAATATGATGTGATTACTTAATTACTAAAAAAAAAAAAAAAAAAGGTGAAATGGTGACTTATTTGTTGATGACATTGTTTTGTTGGCCCACTTCAAAAATCCTCTATTAAAAACCTTTTAAATAAAGCTCATGATTGGGGGTATTAAAAATGAAATGACCTTTGTAATCAGCAAATGTGCTACACTTGGTGTTAAACCAAAGAACTTTATACCTTCAAGACATTATGAAAACCCCACATTTAAACTTGGCAAGAACCATCTACCGAAAACTAATCAATATACGAATCTTGGAATACTTTTCATTGAATCACTGAATTTAAAATCTATTATTGTTTAGATGAACAAGAAAATAATAGTATTAACAATAACAACTTAAATGAAAATACTACAGTAAATGAAAAATTAATGGAAAATAATAATTTTATTGAAAATAACAATATAAATGAAGAAGACATTAACTTATCAGAAGAAAATAATGAAGTCAGAAAAAATTATTTAAATGAAATTTATTAAAATGAAGAAATTTAAATGAAATTGACAATTTGAAAGGAATTTCTTTTTTTTTTTTTTTTTTTTTTTTTTTTTTTTTTACTAAAAAATAATAACAAAATTACCAATAATAAAATTAATAATTTAAAATATAATACAATTTTAAAAGGAAATATTAATAAAAAATAATAATAATTCTCAGAAAATTTTCTTACATAATAATATTCCTGTCAATAGTATAAATTTTACTGATAATAAAATTGAAGATCCCGGATTGAAAAACGAAAATGAAACAAATTTACAAGATATAAAAACACTCAATGGATCTTTACAGCTATGATATTTTAAAAAATTTAAAGGCTTATTAACCATGGTAGTACATTTATTTATACTGAAGGACATTTCAATTTTATTGGTCCTGTTAAATACATGACAAAGGAGAGCTTTCATTTTAGTTACAGTTGGTGTAATTAACACAATATTCTCAACAAAGAGACCAAAAAACTTTTTTTTTATTTCCAAGATTCACACCATATGTATCATAATTATCTAAAATATCATTTATAAACAAATTAAATAATATAGGAGATAGTGGACAACCTTGTCTAGCCCCTCAATTAATAGAAAATTCATCAGATAGCATGTTTAAGTAACGAGCTTCTGCTCTGGAAGTAAGGTAAAAAAAATTTATGTTACTTATATAAAAGTTACACAAATTATCTAAATTGATTGCTAAGTAATAAATGTATATATTTAATATATATTCCCTAATGTACTTTCTACTTCTCTTCTTGTTAACCATAATACTTATGTATTATTATATTAAATTAATAAATAACATATATCAATTATTATTATTATTATTATTATTATTATTATTCAATATTCAAAAAAAAAAAAAAAAAAAAAAAAAAAATAAAAAAATTGATTATACAATTCATTTCATTTAAAATATAATTACGTTTTGTATATTTGACTTTCTTAATAAATATTAGTTTATTTATTAAAATATAAACTTATTTTATGATTATTCTTTAAAATTTATTATTAAGTAATTTTTTTTTTTTTTAATTTTTCATTAATTAATAATTATTTTTATTGATTTATAATCTTTTTTACTTATTTTCGATAATTACTTTACTGAAAATAAGATATAATATTATTTAAGAACAAATAATAAAACATTTATCATAAATGGATTATTTAATTTTTAGATACATACTAAAAATATTTTTTTAAAAAAAATAAATATACTATAATTTGATGTGAAATTTAGAATTTTTGTAATATCTAATTATGTAAATTTATTGTTAATAAATTAGTATGTATATAATAAATATCTGTAATTATTTAATTTATTATTGCTTAAATAATATTTATTTGAAATATTAAAATTTCAAACAAAAATAATAATTAGAATGACTAAATATTTTGTCAATATTGAATTGTTAAAAAAAAATCAATAGAATTAATATATATATATATATATTATTTAATAATTATATTTTTAAACAGAAAATAAAACTCAAAATAAATATTTTATTTCATGCTTTAAAAAGAATATAATCAAATATTTTTTATTTATATATATATATTTATTTTTCTATTTAATTCAGACTATTAAAATTCAATACCTTCCATTTCAATTTTTTCTACTTTTGTACATGATTCAATATTTTTTGCAAACTGTTTTTGAACTTTTTTCATAATTTCATCATTACTATATGCAAAAATAAAGAAAAATCCATCAAAATTTTTATCATAGTTAAAAGGTTGAACTGGAACACTATAATAACAAGCTTCATCAAGAGGTAAACCATCATGGGATACTAGAAAATTAATTCTTTCATATTTATAAAGTTGCCATTCATTCAATAAGTATTTATATTCATCAATAAAAGATTTGATATCATTTGCTAATTTAACAAGAGCTAATTTATTTAAAAAACATTGATCGTCGCATACATAATCAGAAAGGTTTTTATAGTTTTTGAAATATTCAGGATATTTATTTTTAAGGTCATTTAATGTATTTTTGAATTCTTCAGTATTATCAAGTTTTATTTTAAGTTCATATTCATTTAGGTCTTCATCTTCATCTTCATTTATTGTTTCAGTAGGTTTTGGTGAAGAAGTTATACTAGGTTCATCATTTTCATCTATTGTTTCAGTAGGTTTTGGTGAAGAAGTTATACTAGGTTCATCATTTTCATCTATTGTTTCAGTAGGTTTTGGTGAAGAAATTATAGAAGGTTCATCATTTTCAGTAGTAGAAGTAAAAATAGTTGATTCAGTTTCCGTTGGAATAGGAGTACTAGAAGATATCTCAATAGTACTGATTACTGTTTCAATAGATTGAGAATTGATGGTTTCAATTTTATTATTAATCTCTTTTTTTTTTTTTTCTAGCTTAACAAAGCATTTTCTTCCATGAATAAGAGATAAAAGACATAATAAAATAACCAATTTTGTGAAGAAACAATTTTTTCCGAACATTTACAGTATTTATTAATTAATATCTAAAATACTATTTTTCTTTATTATTTTATTTATTACCTTTAATATCTTTATCAAAATTTTAAATTTTTTTTATTCTATTATATTTTAATTTTATATATATTTTTTTTTTTTTAATTTATTTTAAGATTAGACATACACTTTTTTATTTTTTAATTATATATGCTTTAATTTTTATTATAATTATTATTATTTTTATTATTATTATTATTTTTTTTTTTTTTTTTTTTTGAAATTATTATATATTTTAAGATAATATTTTTTCTTTTTATATTTAAAAAAAATTTTATTTTATTAAATAATTTGTGTCTTGTTATACTAATAAATAATAATATATTAAATTATTTGTGTCTTTAAAATATATTTTCAACTATTTTAAATTAATAAATAATAAAGTAATGATTTATTTGTGTCCTTAAAAATATATTTCAAATTAATTAATAATATATTAAATTATTATTAAAAAAACTTTTATGATTAAAACAAAAAGATGCTAATAAAATTTCAATGAAAGTATATTAATCCTTTTGTCCGTATGATTATTACATAGTAGTAAATATTAATAAAAATAATATAAATTATACATTATATTAAAATATTTTATTAATATTTTACTTTATATTTTATTTATATTAATATATTTTATTAATATTTTACTTTATATTTTATTTATATAAGTATAGTATTTTTTATAATATATAATTAAGTAAAATATAAAATTAGAGTAAAAATTACATAAACACTAAAATATAATTAAAAAATGAAGTATTATAATTTTGTAACAATTTCATGCTTTACGATATATAATCTATTGAAATAACAAATATAAAAAAAATTTAAATTTTCTTAGAATCAAATAAAACTTTTATTTACTTATTGCATTCATTTATATTAACCCTAGAAATTTTTTTTTTTTTTTTTTTTTTTTTTTTTATTTATTGTTACATAAGAATTTTAAAATATTTATTAATTTTTAATCATCATTAAATCCATACAAATAATTTTTAATTTGTTAAAATTGTTAAAAGGAATTAAAATTTTATTTAATATTACTTTTTGCTAAACTAATAAATTAAAAATTTTGACAACATCATTTTTTTTTAAAATATTCAGTTATCTATTATAAAATATATGATTATTATTATAAATTTTATTGGTATTGATAAAGTACGCCTTAGTTCAGTCTCTTACTGGGAGAAGTTTTATAAATTATTTATGAAATTTATTAATATAATATAATTTTATTTATTTTGTTTATAAAATATTTTATTGATTAAAGTTTATTTATTTTAATATGAGTAATTACTTGATTTTTAAAATTTATGAGATTACATGGGGAGTGTGCATTTCGAAAATTTTTATTACATAAATTTGTATTTTGTTGTATGGCTTAAATAATTTTAATTTTAAGCCACTTAATTTTATTAAAAATTTAATGAATAATAATTAATTAATTAAATAAATAAAATTACAATTCTCAAAAATTTTCAAACACGTAATCTTACGTGGGGCGTATATCTAATTGTATCATAAATTTGTGGCTTTTTTCTACATTTTTTAAAAAGCCATATATTCACAATATGGCGTGAATAATAAATGTGGTGATATTTTATGACGAAAATTTATAAGCCACCAAGAATTTGGCGAAATTCAACTGGACGAAATTCAACTTTTGGCGAAATACAACACTTCAATAAATAATAATTAGGTTAGGTATTTCTATTTAACATTGAAAAATAAAATTAAAATAAATTAACATTTTATTTTTAAAATAAATTAACATTTTATTTTTTAATGCTTAAAAAAAAAAAAAAAAAAAAAAAAAATAAGAAATAAGAAAACTTTTTTTTTAAACATTGAAAAATAAAATAAAAATAAATTAACATTTTATTTTTTAATGCTTAAAAAAAAAAAAAAAAAAAAAAAAAATAAGAAATAAGAAAACTTCTTTTTTAAACATTAAAAAATAAAATAAAAATAAATAAAAATTTATTTTTTAAGCATTAAAAAATAAAAAAAAATAAAATAAAATAAAAAATAAAAATAAAAATAAATAAATAAAATAGTAAATAAAGAAATAATAAATAATTAATAATTAAATAATTATTTAAATAATTATATAATTAATTAAAAAAAGGTTTATTATTTTAAATATTAAAAAAAAAAAAAAAAAAAAAAAAAAAGTTTCAAAGCATTTAAAAGTATATTTATTAAAATATTTTGTTGAAAAATTTTAATTATTAATGGAAGACAATATAGAAATTGAAATAAGTGAAACAAATCGAGGAAATGAACAAATTATTATTAATAAAAAACACAAATTTAATTTTTCATTTCAAAGGAAAGATAAATCAAAAATTTATAGATGCACTGAATATAAGACTTTAAATAAATGTAAATCTTTAATTATTTTAAATGATAAAAAGGAGGTTTTAAAATATGAAAGTTTACATAACCATCTCGAAAAAGAAATTGATGTGTCTATATCGGTAGCAAAGCATAAAATTAAGGAAGAAATTAAGAAAAATTCAATTCCTATGGATATAAAACCTAAACATATATTTAATGCCGTTTCTCAAGAAATGAGACTTATATGTCCCGAATATAGTACAATTAGATCCCAAATAATAAGAAATATAAATAAACAATTTCCTCCAAACATAAAAAGTTTTGATGATATTCCCATTGAATCAGAATATTATAAAACGAAAAGAAATGAAAATTTTATGATATTTAAAAATACTGATCTAATAATCTTTCAATCACCATTCCAAGCATATTTATTTTCGAATTATCATAAAAATATATTTGCGGACGGTACATTTTATGCAGCACCGAAATTTAGTTATCAGTTATTTATAACAAGAACTTATGTTGGGGAATTTAATATGTTTTACACTACTTCCATTTCTATATTAAAAAATAAAAAACAATCTACATATGAAACATTATTTAAAGAAATAAAAAAAAATCCAAATAAATTTAGGAGTAATACATTAATTACTACAATTAATTTTCATTGTGATTTTGAACAAGGTATATCTAATGTCGCAAAAAAAGTTTTTCCCAATATAAATATTAAATATTGTGTTTGGCATTATAAAAGATCATTAGAAAAACAAAAAAATATATTATGTTATCATGAAGTGAAGAATAATAATGATGTATATATTTATTATAAAGCTATTTCGAACTTACCGTTTATAAACCCTAACTATATATTTGATTTTTATATTATAATAAAAAGAATTTGTCAAAAAAAAAAGTATAATAATTTTCTACAATTTTAAGAATATTTTAATAAAAATTATTTACTTAAGTATAATGTTAATAATTGGAATTATTATGAAAATATAGAGCGTTTAACAAACAATGCATCAGAATCTTATAATAGCTACTTAAATAATATATTTCCAAATAAACCTTTATTTTATAAATTAATATATATATTAAAAGAAGAAGAAAACTTATCTTATAATGATTATCAAAGGAGAACTAAAGGAAATTAGAAAAAAAAAGCAAAAAATATTTAGTGCAACTAATGAAATTAAAATTTTAATTGAAAATTACAAAAGTAAGGAAATAAATTTATTTTATAATGAATGCAACAGAAATGAATTAATTAAATTATGGAAAGAATGTTTAATTGATTTAAACGATATAAATATTAATTTAAAATAAATAATCTTAATTTAAAAAATTGCTAGAAAAATAAAAATTTATTTATTTTAAATTTATATTTATAATCGTTTAAATAATAATTAAATAATCTTAATTTAAAAAAATGCTAGAAAAATTATTTATTTACCTATTGTGTTTATTTAATAATCTTAATAGAAATTATCTTTTAGTTATTTTTATTAAGTAATTTATAACTAAAATCGATTTATTTGATACTAGTTAAAATTTTATTAATATTAATATCAATATTATATAATTATAAATTTTATTAATATCAATATCAATATTATATAATTATAAATTTTATTAATATCAATATCAATATTATATTATTATAAATTTTATTAATATCAATATACTTTTCAAAATTAATAATGTTATTAAAAATATTAAATTCAATAAAAGATTTTTATTATTTTATTAAAATTATAATTGTTATTATTATATAATAATAATAATTGATTCATATTGATCAAACATTATAAATATTACTATGTAAATAATAAATTATTTTAATAGGATCAATTATTCAACTCTTATTGTTTTAATTTTTAATTCTTATATCATTTAAATTAATATATATATATATATATATATCGTTTATGAAAATATGAATTATAAATAATTAAAATTATTTACTTTTCATTTAAATTTTTTATTTACTATAATAAAGTATAATAATTAAAAGACAAACGTTATTATAACTAAATTTTTTTTTTTTAGAAAAATAAATGAAAAAAAATTAAAATATATAAGATTCTTATATATATAAAATAATTATTATATTTTATTTTATTTTATTTTATTTTATTTTATTCAATCTGTACTTTATATTTATATTCTACTATTTATTTTATTTTATTTTATTTTATTTTATTTTATTTTATTTTATTTTATTCAATCCGTACTTATATTTATGTTTCTACTATTTATTTTATTTTATTTTATTCAATCTATACTTATATTTATATTCTACTATTTATTTTATTTTATTTTATTCAATCTGTACTTCATATTTATATTTCTACTATTTATTTTATTTTATTTTATTTTATTCAATCTGTACTTTCTTATTTAATATTCTACTTTTTATTTTATTTTATTTTATTTTTTTTATTTTATTTTATTTTATTCAATCCGTACTTTCTTATTTTAATATTCTACTTTTATTTTATTTTATTTTATTTTATTCAATCTGTACTTTATATTTATATTCTACTATTTATTTTATTTTATTTTATTTTATTTTATTTTATTTTATTCAATCTGTACTTTCTTATTTAATATTCTACTTTTTATTTTATTTTATTTTATTTTATTTTATTTAATTCAATCTGTACTTCATATTTATATTTCTACTATTTATTTTATTTTATTTTATTTTATTTTATTTTATTTTATTTTATTCAATCTGTACTTCATATTTATATTTCTACTATTTATTTTATTTTATTTTATTTTATTTTATTTTATTCAATCTGTACTTCATATTTATATTTCTACTATTTATTTTATTTTATTTTATTTTATTTTATTTTATTTTATTTTATTCAATCTGTACTTCATATTTATATTTCTACTATTTATTTTATTTTATTTTATTTTATTTTATTTTATTCAATCTGTACTTCATATTTATATTTCTACTATTTATTTTATTTTATTTTATTTTATTTCATTTTATTTTATTTTATTTTATTCAATCTGTATTTTCTGTTGATAATATAAAAAAGGTATTAATGTATAAATAATAATTAATAATATTTAAAATAAAATAAAAAAAATATAATAATTATTTTATATATGTAGTAATTATAATATATATATATATATTTTTATTTAATTTTCTAAAAAAAATTTTTTTAGTCATAATAAACGTTTGTCTTTTTTATTTTTATTATTATTTAGAAATTTATTTATTCATTTATAATTTATTTATTCATTTATTTATTTATTACATTATAATACGCCATGTTTTCCGAAATGTACTACAACAAAATACAAATTTATGTAATAAAAATTTTCGAAATGACACACCCCCGATTACATTTGTATTTATACTATTTGTGGCTAAATAAAAATATAACGAGAAATTATTACATAATATATTTCATTGTATTAGCTTAACAACAAGTTCGTTGTATTATAAAAATATCTTTTAATTTATTTAATACACATAAATTATTTTAATATAAATTTAATATATTTTTCTTTGTATTCTAACATTCCCCCTCAGACCAGAATGTTTGCTTGTCAAAGATTTGGTTTGTAAACTTAATCATTTTTGGTCCATTAAAATCTTTTGTTAATGGATCGGCCAACATCCTTTCGGTATTGATGTATTCTAATTTTATTCTGTTATTTTTGATATTATCTTTATTGAAGTAAAATTTTATTTCTATGTAAAGATTTAATAAAATCTTTAATAATTAATTATTACATAATTAATTAATGTAATAAAATTACATAAATTTATGATTTACGTATATGAAAATTAATTATAAATTTATGTAAACTTTTCATAAAGGAAAAATTATTATTTAAATAATTTTGGATAATAACTTAAATCTAAATAATTTATTTAAGTTAGTTAATTTAGTTTAGTTTATTTAAAATAGTTATTCTATTTAACTTAGTTAATTTAGTTTAGTTAGTTTAAAATACTTTAAAATTAATTTCGGAATAGTTTTAAATAGTTAAAATTAGTTTAAATAGTTTACAAAAATAGTTTTGAATTGTAAATATATAAACATTAGTATTAATAATATTTATATAATAAATATATAATAAATGAGTTGTTATTGAATTTAATTATTATTGTAAATAAGTTGAAAGTTTATTAAATTAATTATTGTTTAGTTTAGTTAATTAATATTTAATAAAATTATTAATAAATATTTTGTTTATAAATAAATAGTAATATATGTAAATTAGATAGAAATAATATATTATAATGTAATAATGAAAAAATATAAATACATGTAAATTTCTATAATTAAATCGATGTATTAGTTATTGACTATATGATAGTTAATAACAAAAAGAGATTTAATTTTTTTTAATTAATAAAGATTATTTTATTTAAAAAAAACGAATTTTTATTACGTGTTTTTTTTTATTTTGGTGTTAAAATTTGTTATTTGTAATCTGTTTCTGATAGAACTCTTTACATTCTATATGTTTTAATTTATTGTTGAGTTCACCGTTTTCTATTGTCGTTTTACTTGCTAAGTTATCAGTGAATATTTTTATTGGTTTTTTAATGTTGAATATTTCATATAAAATATTTCGGATCCATAAAACCTTTTTAGTACATTCAGCGGTAGCAATGTATTCAGCTTCCGCGGTAGATGTGGCAACTACTGTTTGTTTCTTGGATTGCCAACATATTGGATCATTATTCATTGATATTATATACCCCGAAGTAGATTTCCTATCTTTTGGGTCACCAGCGTAGTCAGCATCAGTATATGCCATAATTTCCCCCTGTCCTTTATATTTAATTTTGTAGTATTTAGTATAATTTAAATATTTTAATATATTTATTACCATTTTCCAATCAGCTATGGTAGGATTCTCAGAATTTCTAGCAATCTTTCCTACAGCGTAAGTAATATCTGGACGGGTACACCTGGCTAGATAGATTAACGATCCGTTTGCACTTTTAAATGTTGTTTTATCGAATGGTTCATTATTCTTTGCTGAATTTGAGATGCTTGAACAAGGCGTTTTTGACTTTCTTATATTTTTAACTTTGAATTTTTGTAATATATCATTTATTAATTGAATTTGAGAAATTACGTAGCTTGTATTTTCCTTTTCAATATTAATTCCTAAAATATAATCCGCTTCACTGCATTTTAAAACTTTAAAGTTTTTCTTAATTCTTTTAATAATTTTATTTATATAGTATTTTATTCCTGTTATTAATAAGTCATCTACGTAAACTCCAATAATACAGACAGCTCTTCCTCCCTCCATTTTAACAAAAATACATGGTTCAGATGTCAATTGAGTGAAACCATTATTTTTGAGAAAGTTTGTGAAGTGGATGTGCCATTGGCGACCTGATTGTTTTAATCCGTATAAAGCTTTTCTAAGAAGCCAATAACCTTTACCAAAATTCTTGTCACCAGGGGGGATATTAACATAAATATCCTTATCCAACGGAGCATTAAGATAGGCAGCTTTAATATCAAGCTGCATTAGATCCCAATTGAATTTTGAAGCAAGCGCAATTATAAGTTTTAGACTATCTAAACTAAGGGTAGGAGAATATGTTAAGTTATAATCAATTCCCTTTCTCTGGGTGAAACCACGAGCAACCAGATGAGCCTTGTATTTTGAGATATTACCATTACCGTCCTTTTTGAGAGTATAGACCCACTTAGTAGTTATGGGTTTAACATCAGGAGGAAGAGATTTAACAAAAATCATGGTTCGGTTGTCATAGAAGTTTTGTAATTCGGAATTCATAGCTTCTATCCACCGGATTTTATCTGAACGTGTGATGGCTTGTTTATATGAAAGAGGTGTTTCAGTAATACATCTTTTAGAAGTTTCAACATTGTCGAGGGAGATCTTGTACTTTTTGTTACTGTTGGATTGAATAGGGTTTCCAGGTCTTTTATGCGATTCATTCATGGATGGTCTTAATTTCTTACTCTCTGGATGTTCGGAATGAATCAATTTATGTTTAAGGGGAACAGTGTTTAATATTTCATTGTTTAAGTTAATCTTCTTTTTGGTAGGTGAAATATTACAAGTTGATGACTTTCTTTTAGTAGATGGATTAAATTTTATTTTATCCTTTTCTAAAGAAATGTTCCCAGAGAAATTTGATTCATCATTTGAAACACTAATAGATTGGAAATCTGAAGATAGATCATCAATGGATTCAATTTTTTCATCATTTAGATAATTGTCTTCAGGTTCCTTACCTTTAGCAGAGTTATTATTCTCATCTTTCTTGTTGTTAGTAATAGGAGTATTTATAATTTTATTAATATTATTGTTTTTAATAGATGAAACAGGTGAATCAATTTCTGATTCCTCACCTTTTCTTGATGAAGAATTATTTTCTTTGGATTCTGTATTTTCTTCATTAGATTCCTCATTAGATTCTTCATTAGATTCTTCATTAGATTCTTCATTATATATCAATTTTCCAGAATCATCGTATGTATTTTCATTTTCGTTAGAGTTGATAATTGGTAATTCGTAAATATAATTGTCGTTATTGAAAATGTTGGTTGGTAATTTATTGTTGAGTATCTTGGTTGATAAATTTGATGGAGTTTCTTCATCAAATACTGCTTCTCTTACTAAGTGAATACTGTAGTCCTTTGAATCCATAATTATATAGCAATTGGATTCAATGCTTATTCCTAAAAATACGCCCTTTTTACTGTTGCTATCAAATTTCATTTTTCCTTGTGAAAAATCTTTATAGTAGGCATCACAACCAAAGACTTTAATATATTTAAGACTGATCTTTTTGTTATAATAAATTTCATTTGGAATTTTATTTCCAATTCCTTTATGTGGAGTTATGTTATAAAGTAAATTTGCATATTTGATAGCGTAATCCCAAAACTCACTAGACATTTTGCTCCACTGAATTAAAGTTTTTGCACAACTTACAATGGTGTAGTTGAATCGTTCAGCAATCCCGTTGTTTTGAGGATTGTATGGTGGTGAAAATGTTTTTATTATACCGTGTTCCTTGCAGTAGTTTAGTACCTTTTTATTGTTATATTCAGTACCTTGATCCGAACGAAAAGTTTTAATATTATAATAGAATTGATTATTTAAGTAAGTAAAGAAATTTATAATTGTTCTTGGAACTTCTGATTTGTTTTCCAAGAGGAAGATCCAACTTTTGCGAGTATATTCGTCAATAAAAGTAAGAACATACCTTTTCCCTGAGTATGATTTTGAAATAGGGCCGATAACATCAGAATGGATTACGTCTAGTGGATGCTTTGCCTTTGGAGTGTCTCCATTATGGGGTTTCCTATTTAATTTGGCAATTTTACAATTTAAGCATTCATTAATTTTGACATTGTGGAGTTTTAGATATTTAGTTAAATTGTCTTGATAAAAATGTCCAAGTCTTCTATGCCATAGCATTTTAGACTGGTCATTTATGTCCATTGTTTCTTCAGGTGAAACGATGTCAATACAATTCTTTAAATTCGATTTATTCTTCGTAAGTATATGAATTGTATTGTTTTTATTAGCTTTAAATGTGCCTATGTTAATTGTTCTTTTGTTTTCAAGTGTGGTTTTTAAAGTGAGAAAAACTTTGTCTCTCCTGGATTTAATGTTACATTTTAATCCATTCTTCGCAAGTTTAATTCCACTCAGAAGATTCTTGTTAACTTGTTTAGAATAGAGGACATTTTCGAATTTTTATTATTATAATTTTAACTATTTGAATTGCAAAGAATTTACATAAAAAAAATGTATTCTTTATATAATTTCCTTTAATTATAAACTATTTAAAAATAATACAAAATAAATATTTAGTTAAATATTATAAAAAGTATAATATAAATAATAAAATAATTATAAAATATAAAAAATAAAAATATTATAAAAATATTATAAAAATATAATAAAAATATAATAAAATAAAATAATTAAAATAAAATAAAACTTAATTAATTTATAAATTATTTACATATTTACATAACATAAAATTTATGTTATAAATTTTATGTTTACATTAATTTTATGTATTTTAGAGAATTTATGATATTATATAAATTTATACTTTATCACGTTATTTTTAGATCATTATATAAATCATATGATAATTAATCAAATGACTAATTAATTTATTTTTATGTAATTATTAATAAAATAATTTATTAATAATTAAAGTTTTTATTTTCATTTTATATCAGTATCATAAATCTAAAATTTAATAAATTTATATGGATAATATATTATAATGTATAATTTTAAACTTCATTTTTTTTTTTGAGTGGATTTGTTAATGATTTTTTGAGTGGATTTGTTAATGAAAATTAAAAATTAATAAGTAAATATATTATTTTTTATTTTAACATTAACTCAATTTCATTTAAGGAAATATTTCATAACTATATAAAGATAAATATAAAAAGAATATAAGCAACATATTCATATATTTAATAATTATTAAATATTAAATTTATATCTTTGTGTCATTGATAGTTTCTGAAATATGTTCTTATTCATATATTAATTATATATTCATATATATTATTAACTATAATATTAAATATATTAAATAATTATTTTATTCTTACATTATATAGGGAATTGCTCCTAGTAATCGTGTAACGTGTAACAAGGTGTTATGATTAACTACGATGTACTGGTATGCTATATATAATCACACCAACAAAAATAACTGTTGGACACTAATGGGTGATAGATAACCATTATGTGAGTGACTATACATTTTATTATACAAAATAAATCATTTTTGAAAAAAAAAAAAAAAAATAATCAATCGGATTAAATAAAATGATTTTTTTTTTGAAACATTATATTTTATTATTTTTTTAAAATATTAATTTTTAAAGGTAATTAGTAAACCTATATGAAAATTTTAATAACTCATACTAAATTTATATTCCTAATTTTACAGGTCAATTAGTAACTTCTAATTATTATAATTAATATCTAATTTTACCTAGACAATTAGTAACATCTTTCTAAATATTATTTCTTATTCTAATTTATATTCATTTCTCAACTAAAGCAATTTCATGAAAGTAATTATTTTTAAAATAGTATTTGACATCTCCAAATATTTACATATTTTAAATTTATTGTAAATAAACTTAATAATTAAGAATCTAAATATCTAAATAGTTTTAATTTTAATTCTTATATTTTAATCAATTTAATCATCATAATTTTACATTATTTAATAATTTAGTATTGTATAATTTATATAAATTATATAATTATCTTAATTTATTATTAAAGTTTCATTCATGTAATAATATAAATATTGTGTGTGCACTACATTCTGTGTGACTCAGTAACATATATATGTTATAATAAATAAAAATAAATAAATAAATAAATAATAAATGATTAAATAAAATAAAGAGAATAAATAAAATTAATTTATATATTTAAAATATATATTTATTTATAATATATATTAAAAATTATATAATATAGATATAAACGAAAAAAAAAAAAAAAAAAAAAAAAAAAAAAAAAAAAAAAAAAAAAAAAGATTAACAAGAATTAAGAAAAAAAAATATTATCATTTTAAATATATATAACAAATATCTAGTTTTTATTAATTTTCATTTTAAATAAATATATTAATTAAAATTGTTGGGTATTGATTAATTATAAAAAAAAAAAAAAAAAAAATTAATAAATTAAAAATATTAGATAGTTTTTTTATGAATGAAAATAAAAATTAAAAGCACCATATTTTTTTCTTTTTCTTTTTTTTTTTCTTTTTCTTTTTTCTTTTTTATTTTTTTTATTTTTAAATAATAATAAAAAAATTAATATAAAAAAAATTCATTTAACATTTTTTATTATATTATATTATATTATATTATATTATATTATATTATATTATATTATATTATATTATATTATATTATATTATATTATATTATATTATATTATATTATATTATATTATTATTATTTTCTTACACTTTATAATAATAATTGGTATAAAAAAATGGAAAATTTTAATAAAAATTCAAATAAGAAAAGAGCTGATAATAAAAAAGATAATACTAAAAAAAATATAAACAAGATTAATGGGAAGAAATTGACATAAGTGATTTTAATGAATCACAAAATAGTGATTCAGATTTTAGTTTCACTAAAATCGATGATTCTCACACTAAATTTAATAACAAAATAGATTCTGATTCTGATTCTAATCATGGTTCTAATTATGGTTCTAATTATGGTTCTAATTATGGTTCATATTCATATTCAGATTCAGATTCAGATTCAGATTCAGATTCAGATTCAGATTCAGGTTCTGGTTCTGGTTCTAGTTCGGATTCGGATTCGGATTCTGAAAATGAGAATGAAAATGACAATGAAATTAGCATTTCCAATACTAATAATAAGGTTGACTCTGATTTTGTTAATTCGGATAGTGATAATGATACTGACGGTGGTTCTGATTCAAGTGAAAAGCATAAAAATGAATCTGATGCTTTCGATAGTGATAGTGATAGTGATAGTGATACAAACAGCGGTTCTGATTGAAATAAAAAACATAAAAATGATGATTTAGATTTAAGTGAAACACTAGCAAATAGTGAAGATGATGATTCTGATTCTAATAGTGATGTTATTATGGATGAAGGAGTTAAGATTTTCATTGAATCAAGAGAATTGAATGAAAAAAAGAAAACCGCAAAAACTTTAGTAACAACCACAAAGAAAATTGAAAATACATTAGAAAATATACTTAATAATAAAACAAAGAGGTCTAAAGATGGCTTAAATGAAAATAAGGAGAAGGTGATTCAAAAATTAGTTAAGAAAAAGAATTCCATTATGAAGATTATAAATGCATTAAATGAAAAAAGTAATAATGAAACTAACAAAATAAAATATCTTCAACTGACCAATCAAATTTATCAAAAATTAATAGATGTTATGAATAAAATTATAAGAAAAATGATTGAAAATTATATACACATTATTGAAAGAAAAATTTTAAGAAAAAGTAATGAAAGAAATCTAAACGAAAACGAAAATACGGAGTTCACATTCAATACAGAATCTGTTGTTACTTTTAAAAAAGTAAATAGAAAAGTATTATTTAGTTATAACGTTTTATTGGATTCTCTAAATACTCCAAACATTAGTAAAAACCTTGATGATTTCATTAATCTTTTAAATGATTTATATATTAACTCTTAAAATTAAAAGAACAAAAAAATAAATTTTTTTTTATTATAAAATATATAAATATAGCTTTTTTATAGACATATGGAAAATAATGAACTTTTTGAATTCCCATATAATTTTAAAGTTTTAAAAAACTTAGAAATTTTGTATGCATTAAATTTTTTCCATTTAGGAAAGAAAAAAAAATTATATAATAAAATAACTATAAAGCTAAAAAAAAAAAAAAAAAAATAGAAAATAAGAAAAATATTACATTTTTTTAATAATTAGTATATATATATATATATATATATATTAAATAGTATTAACATTATTATAAAAATTTTTCACATTCAAGTGCTATAATCCCTTAGCTGAGTTACTAGAATCAAATTTTGTAAATTTTGTAAATTGATTATTTCCTACTTCACTAACATACAATAAATATATATTTATAAATATTATTATTAATAAAATTTTTATTATTACTTTTATTTTATTAACACTATTATGATTATTATTAATAATAGTAATAATACTAGTAGTATTATTCCTATTACTAGTATTTTTATAAAAATGATATTATTTTAAAATTTAAAGATTTCTTTAAATTTTTTTTATATTTACATATTTTCCATAGAATCTGATAAAATAATTTCTCCACTTATATTTTTACTCATGAGATTACTTTAGCGTTTTTTTTTTTTTTTTTATTTATTTATTTTAAAATACAATAAAAAATTTTTTAATAACTAATAAAGTTTTTTTAAAATATATATTTAAAAATATATATTTATTAATTTTTATCTTATAGTGCTATAAGATTATTGAATTGTTTAATTTCTTTTACCAATGAACTTGAAATTTGATTATTGTTAAGGTATCTGATAAAAAAATATTTTTGTATTATTAACAAAATATAAATATTTATGTTTTTTTTTTAGCATTATAGTTATTTTATTATATAATTTTTTTCCTTTCCTAAATGCATACAAATTTTCTAAGTTATTTAAAGGTAACTAAGAAAAATGGTAAGTGGAGGTTTTGTATAGATTGTTAAATAAAATTTTAAAAAAAGACGTATACGCAATCCCTATAATTCAAGAAATATTTGATTCATTAAAAGAAGCTTTTTTATTTTCAATTCTCTTGATCTATTTAGTGGGTATCATTAGATACCTATGTATGAAAGAGACAAGGAATTTACTTCGTTTACAACAAAATTTGGAAATTATTACTTTAAAGTTATACTATTTGGATTAAAGAACACCCCTACTATTTTCAAACGTGAAATGAATCGTATATTTTTCGATTTAATATATAAATGTGAACAAATATATTTGGATGATATTATTGTCTATTTATTATCCATTGAATAGCATTTAATAGATTTGGCTAATATTTTTAGAATTCTCAGGGAAATACAAGTAAAAAATGAATATTGAAAAATGCCATTTTTGTGTCTTCTGAGTTGAAGCTTTAAGACATTAAATTTCCCATAAAGGTCTGCTCCCTCTAGAAAAGAAAATTTATGCAATTAACAAATTAGACCTACGAATATTACAGAATTACGTTCTTTTCTTGGTATGGTTGGCGATTATAGAAATTTTATTGAAAACTATACTTCCTTATCCTCTCCTTTATGTAAAATTTTAAAGAAAATTTCCACTTTTGAATGGACGGATGTGCATAATGTTAGTTTTAATACATTAAAAAAGGCTCTTACAAATGAAATATGGTCATTTATATAAAAAAGTATATTTTCATTTGTAAGATATATCAGTTAAATAGATCTGAGCCTATTCCTAATTTAGTTGAACAATTTAGAATTCCTATAGAAGCTCCTTTTGTTAGATAAGGATTGGATGTTATTAGGCCTCTTAAAACTACATCAAAAAGTCATATATATAATCATAACTTGTGAGGATTATTTTACTTTATGGATAAGAAACAGAAACTTTTCAAACAATCATTTCCTAGGACGCTGTTAATTTCTTAGTATATGTTTTTAGTAGACATGGACTACCACATATAATTATGATGGATAATGGTATTCAATTGGACAGTAATTTCACAAAAATATTCTTAGATCTTTATGGAGTATATATTCATTATGTTGTTTGATATTATTCTCCATCTAATGGTCTAGTTGAAAATAGAAATAATAAAACTGGGAAGCAATTAAGAAACTTTGGTGATAAAAATGATTATTGGGATACCTTGTTAACATTGGCTTTATGGGCAATTAGGACTTCTAAATTTTCTGTAAGTGGCTATTCAAGCTTCGAGTTAATATATGGTAGCGAAGATTTACTTCCTAAAGAAATTACCTTAACGAATTCTCTGGAGGAACCTGTCAAACGCTCAATTGACGAACTATTAATAAAAAGAATTTTGGAACTTACTAAATGAGTAAAAGATGCTACAAACAAGAAATTTGGTACAATTAATTATTGGAAGATTAGAAGAGAAGTGAAATGAAGTATGAAAAAACTTCCTGAGTATAAAATTGGCGATAAGGTGAAAATTAAACAATTTCAAAAACATAAATTGGATCCATATTATATAGGCCCTTATACGACAAAGGAAATAATTAGGAATACCCTGAAACTACAAGAAGATAGGTCAAGAATAATAATTTATATTAAAAATATTCTACCTTATAGAGAATAAAAAAATATATATATATAAACCATTTCATTTTTGAAAAAATGAGTATAAAATATAAAATAAGAAATAAAAAATACAATATAATACAATACAATAAAATAAAATAAAATAAAATAAATAGTAGAATATGAATATAAAGTACAGATTGAATAAAATAAAATAAAATAAAATAAAATAAAATAAAATAAAATAAATAGTAGAATATGAATATAAAGTACAGATTGAATAAAATAAAATAAAATAAAATAAAATAAAATAAAATAAAATAAAATAAAATAAAATAAAATAAAATAAAATAAAATAAAATAAAATAAAATAAAATAAAATAAAATAAAATAAAATAAAATAAATAAAATAAAATAAAATAAAATAAAATAAAATAAAATAAAATAAAATAAAATAAAATAAAATAAAATAAAATAAAATAAAATAAAATAAAATAAAATAAAATAAAATAAAATAAAATAAAATAAAATAAAATAAAATAAAATAAAATAAAATAAAATAAAATAAAATAAAATAAAATAAAATAAATAAATAAAATAAAATAAAATAATATAAAATAAATAGTAGAATATGAATATAAAGTACAGATTGAATAAAATAAAATAAAATAAAATAAAATAAATAGTAGAATATGAATATAAAGTACAGATTGAATAAAATAAAATAAAATAAAATAAAATAAAATAAATAGTAGAATATGAATATAAAGTACAGATTGAATAAAATAAAATAAAATAAAATAAAATAAATAGTAGAATATCAAATATTAAAGTACAGATTAAATAAAATAAAATAAAATGAATAGTAGAATATGAATATAAAATATGGATTGAATAAAATAAAATAAATATAAATATTAATATAAATATAAATATAAATATAAATATAAATATTATAAATTATAAAAAAGGTAACTAATGTATTTTATATTCCTAATAGCTAATAATTTATAATTAAAAATAAACAAGTATTATACACTTTAATAAAACTATAATAAACTCTTTAAAAAGTTTTTTGTTTTTTGTTTTTTGCTTTTTACTTTTATATTTGTTCTCTTTATTTTTTACTTTTTAACACTTTTATTTTATACACCTTTTATAATTTTTTTTTTTTTTCGTCTCTCTTTTTTTTTTTTTTTTCATTTGCTTTTTTGCTAAATAAATTGGATTTATGGCTTTTTTACTATATTAATATATATATATATATCTTTTTTAATACATATATAAATAATAAAAAAAATAAGAATAAGAATAAAATTATTTATAGCTTTTTCTGTAAGAATAAATATATATATGAATAATATAATAAAAAAAAAAAAAATATGGTATAATATGTGTTATTATATTAATAATATTTGTTCTTTTTTTAATATACATTATTTTAATAAATAAAATAACTAATAAAAGAATTAAATATTAATAATAATAATATTTTAATGAAATAAAAAAATGGTAAAATATTTGTTATTCAATTAAATATGCTCGTTCTTTATTTTATATATATTATTTTGATAAAGCAAAATAAATAATAAAAAGAATAAGCATAATAACAATATTTACAATAATATATTAATAATACTACAACAATATAATTAAAAATTAATCACATAATTGTGTAAATACAAAAATAATTTTCATTTTGTATTATAAAATATAACAAAAACTTTAAACAAAGAAAAGACCCATACCACTATGTGGGTAATATGGTCTTTCTTTTGAATTTTTAGATTCAGTTTTTAATAATGAGGCAGCAGTTATGTCTCTTACTGAATCATGTTTTTTCATTCCAAATAATGAAAATGGTGTTGAAATATTTTCATTACTTGTTGTCTTTTGTACTACTTTTGGTGCTTCAAGTGTAGCATTGAAAAGACCATCAAAGAAAGAATTTTGGAAAAATTGTTGCATCATTTTGAGCTTTTAATTTATTTTTTAATAAATTTTTAGAAGGTAGTTTAATAATTTTTTTTTTTTTTTTTTAGTTTTCGTTTTTGTTTTTTTATTTTAAAGTTATTTCTTTTAGTTTGATTTTTATTTACCTTTGATTATGTTTTGTTTTACTTTTGTTATAATATTTTTTGGGGATTGTTTTTATTTGTTTTATTTTTTATTATTATTTTCAGATAATATTTTCGTACTTTTGAAGGACTTCAGATAGTTTTTTTTTTTGTTTGTTTGTTTGTCTGTTTGTTTGTTTGATTGCTTTTACAACACACTTCTTTCTTGTTTTTTCTTGAAAGATCTTTATTATTATAATTTTTTTTTTTTTTTGAATAAAAATAATATATTTAAAATATTTACAATATATATATATATATATATTTTATTCACTCTATATTATTTTACTTATATTAAACTTTCTTTTATCAATAAAAAGAAAAGTTATATTTTACAAATTATAATTGAAAAGGATAATATTTCTTCAATTATAATTATGTGTTATTTCCAACACTGGTATATATTATTATTATTATTATTATTATCAATATAATTTATAAGTAAAATTAATTTCTTATAAGTTATTGATAATTAATAATGAAATGAAATAATTAAAAATAATAAAATTGTAAAACGAAATTAAAACAATATATATATATACTTTAAAAAATATTTAAAAATAAATAAATTTTTAAAGGAAAAACGCTAATTTACAAAAAAGAAAAAATTATAATAACAAAAAAAATTATACAAAAAACAAAAAAAGAATTTAAAAAAAAAAAAAAACTATAAAAAGTATTTATAATATAATTCGAAAAAAAAAAAAAAAAAAAAAAAAGAAAGAGAAAAAGTATTTATGGGCAAAAGAATTTAAATGCTATTTATAGTTTTTTATTTATTATTTATTATTTATTATTTATTTATTATTTATTATTTTATATTTTATATTTATTAATTTAATATATATGTTATTCAATATTAATATTATCTTTGCAATTATAATAATTGAACTATATTTATAATTTAAATATATTTTAAAATACATTATATAATTATATTATTAATATTAATAGTTTTATATTAAAAAATCACATTAATAAAATGATTTAATATTATATAAAATATACTGTACAAAATAATCAAATATTTCAATATATGGATAAGAATAATTTTATATAAAATGATGAATTGCTTTATATATTATTTATTAAATATACAATTTTATATTTTATTTTTTTTTAATATAAAATTTTAAAAAAAGCTAAAATTGAATGGAAATTAAAATTTTTATGATTTAAAAAAAAAAATAGTAATTTTTTAGTTTTTATTTTATTTTATTTTAATTTATTAAATTTAAATTTATTTTATTTTATATTTTATTTTATTTTATTATATTTTATTCAATCTGTACTTTATTTTCATATTTCAACTATTTTTTTATTCTATTCTATTTTATTCAATTCAATCTATTCTTTATATTCATATTTCTTAATAAATGATGATAATAATATTTATGATATAAAAAAATTATTAAATAAATAAATATTATACAAATATTTTGTATTTTTTTAAAATTATTTAATTTTATCTTTCATGATATACTATTATTTTTTTTTTAAATTGATATTACTTATTTTAAATTTGTTCAAATTAACACTATAATTTATAAATTTTTTGGCCTAAAAGGATATATTTTATAAAGCATCTCAATAACAAAGTACCAATAGATTTAAGACAATAATTTATAAAAAAAATTTTTTTTAATTTCATATGAAATAATTAGTCATGATCATATATAAATTAAAATGAGGCTGCTCCAGGTGATTTGTTGAATAAAAAAATTTTTTTTAAGAAAAGATAAATTTGGTATAGTATTTCATAAGCCTTTAATTTATAAATATATATATATATTTAGTTGAAACATTAATAATTAGGTATTAATAGGTTTTTGCACTAAAATTAAATTCTTTAAAAATTAATAATTTAAAAATTAATTATTTATAAGTTAATTATTTAAAAATTAAAAAAATACAAGAAATAATAAAAAAGTATCACGATATATAAATCAATTTTTATTAATTAATATTATTAACAGTGTAAATCAATTTAATATCTATTATTATATTGACTTAGAATAAGTTTATTATTTTTTTTAACTTTCTATAAAAATATTTATTAGTTATTAATTAAAGTTATTTTCAATATTATACTATATAATTTCAATAAAATAATCTTCATATATAGAAAATGTTTTTTTTTTTTTTCATATTTTTTTATTATTATTAAAATTTGAATACAAAATAAAGTATTTATTAAATATTATGCTATAAATAATTAAATGTTATTTAATTTTTTTTAAATGTTTTTTTGATTGTTATTTAAAGTTTTTTGAAAAACATATTTATTAATTAAAATAAACATTTAAATTGTTTATTATAATTTTATATGTTAAATATAAACTTATTTTTATTATTAACAATGGTACATCAATATACGGATTGCATTAATTGAAAATGCTTGAATAAAATAGAGTTTAATATATTACATTGGCATTTTTATTGGCATAATCATGGTAAGATTCTTAATTTTTAAATATCAAACAAAGGAAAATAATAACTTACTGCATATCTATTATTTTTTTTTTTTGTACAAATTTATAACTTCAATATTATTTTATAATAGAAGAATAATAATTATAATTTAATAATTATGTCTAAATACGAATATATAAAATAAAACTTATATATTATAATTTTTTTATCACTATCTCTATATTTATATTAAATATAGTCCTAAAGAATTTTTAATCATTTATAATTAATATTATTATTATTTATTGTATAATAAACAATTTTTTTTTCAATTATATATTATTAATTATATATATTAATATTTTTTTTTATTAAATTTATTTCTTATTATAAATAATAAATAAATTAATTAAATATGTGCGGAGCTTAACAAATTCAATAAAGCCACATTATTTATTTTAATTGATATCAATTATGTTGAAAAAAAAAGATTTTTAATTAATATAGCCATACTTGAAAATTAATTAATTTAATATAAATTGATTAAATAATAAGATTCAAATTCTATAGCTATAAACTATAAATAAAATATAATTTTAAATAATAGAAATAAAATTACCTAAATACCTAAATTATACTTAATTTTGTTTTGTCATATTTAGTAAAACTTTATTTATTTAATTATATGTAATATAAAGTAAAATTTTTAACTTAAAATATTAATAATTAAAGTTTTAATCAAAATTTAAAAAAGACAAACTTTAATTATAAGGAAATTAATTTATTAGTAATAAACTGGCTATAATTTTTAAGCATTCTTTATAAATGTATTTTTATTTTCATTTATACAATTAATAATATATAAAAATTTATTATTTACCATAATATTTAAAGTGTATCATTAATCAATAATAATATTTTATATAAAAATAATTTTAATTTATATGTATAATTTAATTAACTTTTTTTTATAATATTATGAATTGCATTATTTTTTATTTTTTTTTTAATTATAAAATATAATTAACATTCTTTAATATGCATATATTAAATTTTATTTTAATATTTTTTATATTTTATTTTATATAATTTTATAATAATTATTTATACAAAATTTTATTTCTTAATCTGTTTCTTTTTTATTCCATTTTATAATATTAAAAGTATATTAATTAATTAAATATTATAAACGTTTCTATTATATTCCATTTTGTTATTATAGTAAAAATTTTATTAATTAATAGCATATTATTTTAAAGTAAATTTGTAATTCTCTGAAGTATTTATAATATTTTGTTATTTTTCTTGGTAACAAAAAAAAAAAAAAAAAAAAAAACTTATTTGGTTATAAAAATAAAATATTTTATTAATCATTTATTTATTTATTTATTTATTTATTTATTATATAACTTTTAATTATATTGATGAAATATTCATATTGATTACTAAATAATCTAATATTAAAAATGATGCCTTTAAAAAAAAAAATGAATACTTATAATTATTTTTTATAGTTAAAGAAAATTTAATATTTTACTTCTATTAATACATATGATAATGCAAAATAATAAAATTAATTAAAAATAACTTTTAGCATCTAAACATTTAATTTATTATTTATATTAATGGTTAAAGAAAATTTAATATTTTACTTCTATTAATACATATGATAATGCAAAATAATAAAATTAATTAAAAATAACTTTTAGCATCTAAACATTTAATTTATTATTTATATTAATGGTTTAACCTACAAACTTTTCAGAGTTTTTATTAGTTTATACAGAAAGCTTTTATTTTTTATTATTAATTAATTAATTAAATTTATTAATTATAAATATATATTTACAATTCAATAAAAAAAAAAAGCTATAATATTCTTTAATTATTAATTTTAGTCTAATGTAAATAAATCATTGTTAAATTAAAAATGATTATTAAAAAAGTTGTGAATTATTCCAATGCTTTTCTCAATATTCAAAATCTAATTAACCTTTCAAATAAGCATAAATATTAATGAAGTAATATTATTCACTTCATCATCTTAAATTAATTGTATCATTCTTATTTTAAGTACTTTTTAGAGAAAAAATTTTATTAGGAAATTTAATTCATAAATTACAATATAATACATTAAGTGATAAGTGATAAATAAAAAAAAATAATAATAAAAGTAAAAATAGTAAAAATACGTCTAACGTTTGCTATTACATGATTAACCTACTTTTCAAAATGAAAAAAATAATCTGGTTAAATTAAAATTTTAAAATTCAAACATTAAATTAAAATGAAAAATTAATTCTTTAATTTTTTATTTTATTTTAATTTTTTATTTTATTTTAATTTTTTATATTATTTTAATTTTTTATTTTATAGGTAGTCATTATTTTAGTGTATTGTAGAAATTAATTTATTATTTTTATAAATTTATTGACGATCATCACTTTTGATAGTCATAATCCATTATGCGAGTGTAACCTTTTAGAACCAAATAACGTATCGATAGTAAATTATTTTTAATATTATCAGTATAATAAACACTGGATAATTCTAAGGAATTATTATTGAAGGCTCCAATGTATTTTCCAACTTTTTGATTTTCTCTTATTTATCATTAGGATAAGTAATTGATTTGTTTTTAATATTTTTTAAAGTTTTTAATCTCTTAATTTCAATAGTTAAATTAATAGGACATCCTGGATCAATTATTCATTCAGTATTGTTATTTTCTTTTGTATTTCTTTCAATATTATTTACTATAACATTACCTGAGAATCCTATGTTGATATAATTTTTTTCATTGCTATCAGAGGAGTTTGATTCATTTTTAACATTATTATTATGGAATTTTTTTATTTATCTTTATTTTTTGATGTTTATTATCATTTTTTCAAGAATTGTTTTTTTATCTTTCGTCTGAATTATTTTTATTTTTTTTTTTGGTATTTAGGATATATATGTATCAGAAACAGTTTTCTCAAACTCTTTATGTTAGGATTTTTGTTATATGATTTGTCAATATCAGTTTTATTTATAACATCTACCAGTAATAACCAAATAATAGGATAACTTAGGATATAAATCAATGATGAATGAATTATCATATTATCAAGATGAAGATATGGTTAATTCAATTAATCATTTAGAATCTAGTAAAAAAAAATATTCAATAATATAAAAAATAATAATATAAGATATTTTGAAGCATAAAAAACAAGTAGAAACTTGGTACAAAAATGATCTATTATCTGTTGTCGAATTAAAAAAAAATATTAAACCTGAAGATGTTATTGTAGATGATATATTATATATAAATAATGATAGAAATCTTTTAGAATATGAATGAAAATAAAGTATCTGCATTTGAAAATCAAATAAAAAAATTTTATATACTTGGAAAAAATGATTTAATTTGATATTTTAGTAATATTACGGGTGATTCGTTTCAAGAAATAAATAATAGATATGATTTATTTCATTTTCTAATAAAACAATCATATAATTAAAGAAATTACCTAGTAATAATAAAGATGATGAACATTTTAAAAAATTAAAAACAAATAAAAGTATGACATAATAATGATGTCTATATGGATAAATTAAAATAATAATAAACCCAATCATGATGAGGCCACCAACTAATAAACATAAACTTGGAACCAAATTCAAGAAAAGTATGGATAATATTAAATATTATTATTAAATGGTATGATTAATTTAAATAATAATTATATTCATTAACACAATAATTAATTTATATTATTGTGTTATTAATTAAATATTAATTATTTTTATTATATATAATAAGTATAAATCATATATAACCCTTTTAAAAAATATATTTGAACGATTATATTTAAAAGAACATAATAAACATAATATACATAACAGGTTATAATAAACAATTAATAATTTAAATATAATATAATAAAATTATTTATTATTCAAATTATATAAAAATATTTTATTATTTTAGCTTATTGTTCAAATCATTATAAATAATAAAATGTTATTGAGACCTTTAATTATTTATTACTAGTTATATAACCGGTACAAGTGCAAAATTATTAACGTAATTATTGTTTTGCACTGCGCTGACTGGGTAGAAGATTCACTTTCATTCGTTAATTTGACTTATTTCATCTTCAGTATTTCATGATGAATGGGAACTAACTTCATTTATTTTCCTCTGTTAAATCTTTTATTACCTATCATAAGAATTATTTATTTTAAATAGCTTTTTAATTTAATATAAATATATTTATGGAGATTTATTTTTAAATCGTCTCTTAGAGTCAAATGAAACTCTTAATCTGTTCAAGGCTGTGAATTCAAAGAACATGAAAAATGACACACACAGTGTTTTTTTAAGTAGATATTTACATTATTAAAAAAATTCTCAGCATTAATTATTTTCACTAGATTCTTTTAAATCATTTTTACTAGGAATTAAAGCTTTGAAGAATTCCATTGGAAGAAAGGACCACAAGCTTTAAAGTTAAGGGTAGATGAGATAGCCTAATTTCTTCATCTTTAATATCTTGGTTAATTTCCTATTCTTGTTGTCTTGGACTACCTAAATTCCTAACTGCATTGAAATCTTTCCATCTCCAAAAAGAACTGATGGATGATTAGTGTGATTCTGAAGCCATGTGAAAACTTCAGAGAATGCATATCAAACTTGTAATGAGTGTTTCTTAGTGGGAGTATAGGTATTACCGACAGAACACTTCGAGTGATTCCATCGACTATATATTGTTAAAGAAACAAAATGAGTATAGGAATTATCTTCAGTACTACTTGACATAAGACATGATACCCAAAATATAAGCCTCTGCAACTTGGTATATTTGGATCCATTCTTTTCTAGAAATATTTGTAATTGGAAAGTGTTACTTTAAGTGGATATCTAAAATCATTGGTACCATTATCTGTTTCCAGAAAATATAGGAATAATGATTTAAAATGCGTGTTGAAGTACTCAATTCTTTCTCTTTTTACAAAATTTCAACTATTAGTATTCCAACAAAGACAAAAAGAAAAGTTTCCTATGTTAGAATGTGAAATTTGGATTTTTGAGAAACATTATTAGGTATATTGGGAGCATTAAGATCATGATTGACATTTATAATATTTACTAAATTAGTTAAACTGAGATTTGCTGAGTTTGTATTATTAGATGTGTTATCAGATATTAAATTTTATTTTAAATGCTGAAAAGAAACTTTATGATTCCAATTGGAACATCTACGATATGAAATTTTAACAACTGATACTGTTTTTTTCAAATATTTTTTTTCAAATTTTTGGTGGTTGAAATTTGAAGTGTATATAATTTTATCCTGAAGAAACTAGCATTGAATTTAGTGTTTCTTTTTACTGACAAAATATTATCCTTGAATTTTTTGAATCTAGAATGAAATAAATTCCTTCATTTTAGCATTGGTCCATGAGTGTATACCATGGATAAAAAATCAACCTTGTGTTGTTAATAGATGTTCCAACGAGAACCCCGGTGAAATATGAAATTTTAACTGCTGATATTGTTTTTTCAAATACTTTTTCACATTTTGCATGGTTAAAATTTGAAGTGTATACTTGTATCATTAAATTTAGTAATTCTTTTCACTGGCAAAATATTATCCTTAAATTTTTTATCTAGAATGAATAAATTCCTTCATTTTAGCATAATACCATGTGTGGATACCACGGATAAAAATCAACCTTGTGTTGTCAATAGCGAAAACCTTGGTGAAATATCTTTTCCATAATGAACTATAGATTATATATTAATAAAAATAAAATTAACATAAACTAAACAACTACAAAACTAAGAAATATAAATATAAATAAGAAAAATATAAAAAAATAAATAAAGAAAAATTAGAAAAAATAAAATAATTAAAATAATATGAAGTTTTTCTCTTTATACAACTGAAAAATATTAAAGTAAAATAAACAACTTATGAATTTTGTTGTAATGAATAATCTCTTTTTTTTATTATCTTTTAAGTTTCCGATGTTCTATTTGATTAATAAAGCTATGATTATTGTAATAATTTTCTGTAAAGTAATTATATTTCAACTAAAATGGAAAGGTAAATAAAATATTAGTAGAGAAAGACTATAAAAATGATTCTCATCCGTTAATAAAGTCTTAAACACAAACTTTGGAATGAATCAATCTCCTACATTTTCATTTTACAATAATTACATGAGAATTTAAATGATACTATAGAAAAATACATATACATAATAATGCTAAAGTAAAAAATTTAATAGATTCATTACAATGATAATATGTAGAAACTACATGATATTATTAATTATACAACTACAATGTTACTATAATATCCAGTTTAAAACAAAAAAAACATTAGATACACTTTCTTCATTCTTCCAGTATTCCAGTTTTCTCTCTTCGTACAAGAACCCACTTTAGAAAGGATAATCATCGATTATCATCAGAACTATAGATAAGTGTAATTAGTACACCTGATATTGGCAATTCCTTTTCCATCAACCCTCGAAAAACTGTCCATATCATTTCAAATGAGACTCTTAATCTGTTCAAAGTTATGAATTTAAAGAATGCAAAAATGATACACAAAGTGTTTTTTTAAGTAGATATTTACGTACTTGCTAAATTCTCAGTAATAATATGCATGTTAGTGGACTAATGCCGAACACTCAATAAGGCTGGAGGACAAATTTGCCTATATAGAAGTGTGTGACAACCTCAATATTCCTACTACTCTTAATGGGGGAGGACTGAACCCAAGAGTGGTACACACCTGAAATATATTTATATATATAAAAAAAAGTTGATATTTATGTATATATATTTTTTATTTATTTATTTATTTATTTTTAATATATTAATAATACATATATTTATTTTTTTTTTTTTTTGAAATAATCAAGGAAAACAAAATTTAAAGTCTAAACTATAAAATAACTATATACAGAATTCGTAATAATGTATTTTATACATAATGTTCATATGACATTGATAATACGTAGTAAATGTAAATATATTAAAAACTCTGAATTGAAAAATAATAAATAAATAAAGTATTTTTAAATTTATAATAAAATATTAATTAGTAGTGTTTTATTGCAGTTGAGTGCTGATTTACTCAACATTATATTATTATATTATTATACTATTATATTATTATATTATTATATTATTATATTAATAGATATTAAAAAAATTATTTCAGTATCATAAAAATTTAAAAATTCATTATAAATAAAATAATAATAATAATAATAATAATAATAATAATAATAATAATAATAATAATAATAATAATAATAATAATAATAATAATAATAATAATAATAATAATAATAATAATAATAATAATAATAATAATAATAATAATAATAATAATAATAATAATAATAATAATAATAATAATAATAATAATAATAATAATAATAATAATAATAATAATAATAATAATAATAATAATAATAATAATAATATAATAACAAATCGAAATTTTTTTTTTTTGTTTGTTTTAAAAAAAAAATATTATTTTATTTTATTTTATTTTAAGAAATGATATAAAAGTATAAAAAAGATACAAAAAAGAATTAAATGTTAATACATAATATTTAGTTGATAGTAGATTAAAAGAATTAAATAATTGCTAATATTATGAATATTAAAAATATGTATTTTAACCAAGAACTATTTCTTTCATTTATATATATATATTATGTTTAAAATAATAATATATATGTTTAAATTTATATCAAAATTAATAAAACTTAAATAATTTATTAAATTGCTAATTAAAAAATAATAATTAATTAATAGATTAGCCTATGTTTTTAAAATTATTTCATTTATTATTGCTATTATTAATGCAATATTTCAATTTAAAAAAATTAAAATCTATTTTATATAATTATAATTAAAATACTTTAAAAATAATTAATAATGTTTTTTAAAAAAAAAAAATAAATTAATTTTGGTTGTTTGGTATTTTTTTTATATCATCAATTAAACTTTAGTAGAAATATCTTTTTCAGTAACAATTGATTCAATTGGAAGGTTGTTACTCATATTAACAGCAGAAGCCATGTTCATTAAATCAGCTTGAGAATATGAAACATAATCATAAGCAACTTCACCCATTTCAGATTGATCAACACCGAAAACTTCAGCATCACGTTCCACACGAATTCTTAAACCTGGAATAATATCCATAATCTTAAGAATAACAAAAGTAATACAGAATGACCAGAAGAAACCAGCGACACATCCAATAAATTGATAAAGTAATTGATCCCAGGAACCATCAAGCCATCCACCTTGTTCCTTGTAAGATAAAGCTCCATCTAAGTTTTGAATGTATTTTTGAGCAAAAATACCAGTTAAGAGATTACCAGTAATACCACCAACACAGTGAACACCGAAAACATCAAGAGCATCATCAAAACCAATCTTATCCTTAATCTTAATACCAAAGTTACAAATAGTAGCAGTAATTAAACCAATAGCAGCAGCTGGACAAGGAGAAACAAAACCAGCACCAGGAGTAATACCGACTAAACCAGCAACAGCACCAGAACAGAAACCAAGAGCAGAAAGTTTCTTTTCACGATGATAATCAATAAGAACCCATGTAATACCACCAACAGCTGTAGAAAGATTAGTGGTTAATAAGGCCATACCAGCACGAGCATTTGAACCAAGAGCAGAACCAGCATTGAAACCAAACCAACCAAACCAAAGTAATGCAGTACCTAAGAAAACGTTTGAAAGATTGTGTGGCTTAAATTTTTCTTTACCCAAACCTTGACGTTTACCAAGAACAATAGAATATGCTAAACCAGCAGCACCAGAAGCAATGTGAACTGGTGTACCACCAGCGAAATCAAGAGAACCTAATTTTCTTAACCAACCATTTTCAGACCATGACCAGAAAGCAATTGGATCATAAACAACAGTAGTCCAGATAAAAATGAAAATAATGGTTGGAAGAACTCTCATACGTTCAGCTGGACCACCAAAAATAAGACCAGCAGTAATAATAGCGAAAGTCATTTGGAAACAAGCGAAAACACTAATTGGAAGAGTTGGAACAAATGGTAAATAATCCTTTGGACCATTCATGTGACGACCAAAAGCATATTGGAAATCACCAATGAAACCATTTTTGGAAGAACCAGAGAATGTTAAAGAGAAACCGAACATCCACCATTGAACTGAAACAACTGCAATAGCAAGGAAACAAACCATAATTAAAGAAAGAGCTGACTTTGAACGAGCCATACCAGAATAGAAATAAGCAAGACCTGGAGTCATAATCCAGACTAAACCAGTACAGATGATTTGGAAAGCGACATCTCCTGTATCGAAAACTACTTCGTCTTCAGCAGCCATGTTTAATACAATTATTCAAATTTTTAGTTATTTATTTATTAATGTTTATGGAGTAATATAAGATAATTTATTAAAATATTTTTTTTTATTCTTTACTAATTTTATATTGAGTTATACAATTATTATATTAATAAGTAAAAATTTCGTTTTTATAAAAATTTTTCTTAAATAAAAATTATAGTTAAATATATTATTATCTCTATTGAAAATTTTTAAAATTTCTTAAATTAAATAAGACTTAAATTACTAATTTATAACATTTATATAAATTATATTATTTTTTGTATAATTAAATATTCAATTTATTGAATAATAATGAATAAAAAAAAAAAAAAAGTGGAAGCAAGAATTCAATTCTTTTATACTTTTTTTTTTTTTTTTTTTCATTTCATATTCTTTAATATTTATTACCAATTTACAAAAAAAAAATAAAAGAAATAACAATATATTATCAATATAATACAATATGTATAAACAGATGATATAATACTTTTTAAAAATATTTAAATTATCAAATAGGAATAGTTATTAAAAAAAGAAAAAAATAATAATTATTTTTAATATTAAAAATTATATTTTTAAAATTATATATTTTTATTAATAAAAAAATTTTTCATATCAATAAAAAAATTATTAGTTTTTTTTTTCTGATAAAATAAATTAAATAATAAAGTTATATAAAATATAATATATTTATTTATTGTAATATATTCCTGATAAGAAATAAATTAAATCTAATCATATATTATATTTAAATTAAATTATTTATTCAATCAATTTATTAAAAAATTGATCTTTAATCTTATTAAAATTATATAATTAATAAATTTTCATTATCTATCAAAATAAAAAAAAAAAAAACATTAAATTTTATAATCATTAGCATAATATTTTGAAATTATACTTTGTAAAAAAAAAGGATTATACGAATTTACTTTAAAATGTATATTTAATAATATATTTTAATTAATATGAATGGTAATAATATTCAATTGAAAAAAACTCCTAAAAAAAATCATTTAAAATACCATATATTTTATTTCATTATAATACATTAAAATATTATTACAATTGTAAAGTATACTTTTAAATAAAAAAAAAAGAAGTATAATCATTATTAATAGTCAGCAGCACTCATAATTGATATTAATAAAAATAAGGTATAATTTGATTATTAACAGTAAAATAATATATGTACTAAAAAAAAAAAAAAAAAAAAAAAAAAAAAAAAAAAAATTACTATTACATTTATTTTATTTATTATTTTAATAAATAAAATAATAAAATATATCATTATAAAAACAAAATATTATTTATTACTATATTAAAAATTGAAAAAAGCGCAACAATTCATTAATTACTTTAATCTTAATAATAATACAGAAATATTTTTTTTAAATATTTATAATGTGTAACTCCATAAATTGTCAATTTTAATTTTTTGGTAATCATTTCATATCAAAAGTATTTAGCAGAAAATCTAAAATTAAATAAATTTTATTGTAATATGTTAAAAAGAATTAATAATTGCCATTCATAGCAATATCTTATGTAAAAAATTTTATGGATGCTTAAAAAAATTTTTTTAATATTTAATTTTGATTTTAAAAAAAAAAAAAAGGTTAATAGATATTCATTAATAAATATAATCATCTATCATTAATACCAATAATTAAAAATATTGGTTTTTCCTACAAAAATATGATTTATATATATTAAATTTATTTATATCAAATTTAATGTTAAAACTTTAAAAACTCTAAAAATGAAGATTTCTATATTTCTTTTATCTTTTATATATAATTTGATAGAAAAAAAGTTATTGTAAATATTTCTCTAATATAAAATCAATTAATTATAATATATTATTTTTTATTAAAAAATATAGTTTATTTAATTTTTTGAGAAATAAGTATAATATCAACACAACTTCAAAATTTGGTCATATTTATTTATTAAAGTTATTAAATATTAAAATATTTTATCTTTTTTTTTATTTATTTTAAAGGTAACACGAACCATATAATTTTATAATTAATTTTAATTTAATTTAATTTAATTAAATAAAAATTAATTTTTTTTTTTTATTTTTTTTTTTTTTTTGAAAGATAAAAATTTTATAATATTAAAAAATAAATAATGAAATTTAAAAATTAAAATTTATGATAAGTTTAATTAATTTTTGAAGTTGATATAAAATTCAATTTTATGATTTTTCTAAAATTTTGATAAGTAAATAATTTGGTTCTTTTCTTTATAAAATAACATTACTCTAATGTTTATTACGCTATTAAATTTAAAACTATAAGTAAATTTAAAAAACTAATATAATAACTAAATATATTTGTTAATATTAAATGAATACCTATATTTTTTATTGAATTTTTTTCATTCAATTAAATATAGCATAATCCAATATACATATAATTTTATTTAAGGAAAGAATTTTTTTTTAATTCAGGTTTTTTCGAAATAAAAAAAATATATATATATCCGTTTTTTCATAAAATTTAAAATTTAATTATCTTAATATTTAAATGTTCTTTTTATGATAAATACCAATCCCTATAAAAAACAAAACTAAATTCTCCATTTTATTTTGATAATAAAAATACATGATAAGATTATTTTCACAAAATTCATTGGTTGATTGGATTGTACATTATATATTATTTAAATTGTTCCATTTATTTTTTTTTTATCAAAAATAAATTTATTTTAATGAAAGTTAATTTATCAAAAATATATCATATAATGGTTTGTATTTATATATTTTTTTTTCTAACTTGAACTGGATATATTATTTTTTAATTATTAAAAATACAAAGTAATAATTTTTTTTCAAAGTATAAAAATTTTTTGCTAAATAATAATATACATTCAATAAGATTTACAAATTAAATTTTTTATATAGAAGTTTATTAATAAAAATTATTCATTATTAATTATTAGCTTTAATACTTCAAAGCTATTAATACTATTTTAACTTTATGATATGTTTAACAAATAATTAAATTTTTATATTGATATATATTTATTTAAATATGCTATACTAATGAATATTGAGTATATTATTGATTATATATAAATAAAAATATAATATTTCTAAATATATTTAATAAATATTAAAATTCAAATATAGTTTTTAATAGTATTAATATTGAATTTTTTTTTTACTCTTTGATTGTAGGTTTATGACTTTAATATAATAAAAAGATTATTATAATGAAACAATTATAAATTTTATACAAATTTTTTGAAATATATTAATATTTTTTTTTTGTTACTGTTATTATTAGCTTATAAGATAAATAATTATTCATATACCTGTGACAATATTTAATATATAAACTTACTATTAAAAAAAAAAAAAAAAAAAAAAAAAGGTTATATAATAATAATAGAAAAAACTTATAAATAATATTTTTCCAATAAAAGTAATAATAACAATATTACTATTATTTATAATTATTACTATTATTAAATACTATCATTATTAAAATATTTTATTATTATAATTTCGATGATTAAATATTATAAATATCATTGTTATTAGCATTATAAATATTATTATTAGGATTACCATTATTATTATAAATATTAATGACATTATTATTATTATTATTATTATTATTATTATTATTATAAAATTTAATTATTTTCATTAACATTACTATTTGATAATTATTATATTTAATAATCTTTATTCTTATTGATTAAAAATTATTACTAAATAAAAATGCTTTTTTTACTATTTTAAAAAATAATATATGATTTTTTATTAATTTTTCTTTCCTTAAGTTAATAATATTTATATATATTTGAAATTGCAAATAACAGAAAAACTTGTATAATTATTTAATAGTGGTATTTAAATATTATATTTAAATGTTAGAAATATAAAATATATTCTTTTATAATGTATGTCATGGTCTTAAAATATATTTCACATAATTTTTATAATTAATCAATTAATATTTCAATTCATATCATATTGATAAAAATTGATTATTATTTATAAATATTTATTAATATAATGTTGTAAAACAATTAAGTTATTTTCCTTTATTCATTTATTTACTTATATATTTGTTTGTTTGTTTGTTTGTTTATTTATTATTTTTATCTTATACCATTCAATTTAAGTATCATCTTATCTGTTTTTCTATTATTATTGATATTTCTATTACTATTGATATTTCAATTATTACTGATATTTCTATTATTATTGATATTTCTATTATATATTATATTATGTATAATTATATCTTCAATTACTGTATTATCATTAATTTACTATTATTGTTGTTATTTTCTATTAAAAATTTTTCGTCATTGTTATATTAATAATAATTATAAGCATTACATATATTTTCGAACTATAATTTGCTTTTAATAAAATTATTATTTATGTGTAACATACCTAACATACCTAATTAATAACCTAACCTTTTTGTTAATTATTTAAAAAAAACTAATAATTCATTAAATATTTTTATATTTCAATAAAGATAAATATAAATATGCAAAGTAAATATAAAAAAAAAAAGTTGAAAAAGTGAAAAAAAATAACTATATTTATAATAATTATTAAACGATTAGAGTATCAATATTGTAAATTACAATAATAGTAAACACCTACATAAATGTATATATTGATATTATTGATATCTTATCCATTGAAAAAAGGTATAATATTTTATCAATTTTTATTTCCAAAAAAAAAAAAAAAAAAAAAAAAAAAAAATTAAATGTCATCTATTATAATTGCTATATATATAATTTAAAGACTATATTAAAGATATTTTTAAAAAGTAACAATATTTTTAGTTATAATATTAATTTTAATTGTAAATATCATATGTTCTTTTATTGATTTGAGTTAACAAAGTTTATATGCTTTTTTCTATATAAAAATATTTATTTTATTCAAAAGATAAGGTAAAATATAGTATCTATTTGTAATACTATTAAACGTACTCTAATTCATATATTATTTATTTTATTATTTAATACAAATGAGACCAATTAGAATTTTTTTTATTTTTATATACATAAATGATATTGGATTAAAATGGTTATTATAATATATAATGATTTTAATTTTATATTTATATATAATAAATTCAAAATAATGAAATTAAAATAAATATCAAAAAAAGTATTTAATTATAAAGTTTTAAAAAATTAAAACATATATATTTTATTTTATTTAAAATTTACACTTTATTTATTAATATATATGAATATACAAAAGAGCAGCTATTAAATATAAATTCTGTTAATTTGTTAATTATAAGAGAAATTAATTAAATATATTTTTTCTAATGAATTAAATATAATAAATATAATTTGTTATTTATATAGATATACATTAGTAATTACTAAAACCTGTCTTAATAATTAAATATTTTATATAAAAAAATGATACTATATTAGACAATGAAGTAAGTAATTTAAACCTCGAAAACTTTATTATAATATCTATTTATTATTAATAATTTAATGCACTAAATACTTTTAAATATAATTTAGAATATTAATGCAAATATAAAAACAAATATAATGGAAGAAAAAAAAAAAATTAAAGTAATATTTGTTATTTAACAATTATTTTTTAGATGATGTTACACCGAAAGCTTAATAATTTAAAAAATTTATAGATTAAAATAAATATTTTAAAATATTTTGAATGATACAAAATTAAGTATCTATAAATTTTTGTATATACTACTATATAAGAGTAACTACTATAATATTTATAATTTTATTTTGATATTAACTAATTTTTTTTTTAATTATAGTGTTAAATATTATAAATTAAATTATCTTATTATAATAATTAGGAGATTAATAAATTTTATAATAGAAAGAAAGAATATTTCAAAAATAAAATAATTATAAATATTAAAGACTTCCTTGTAATATAATATATTATATTATTGTATATTTAATTTTAAATATGTATATTTATATAAATATTCATATATAAATATATTTTTTAAAATATAATTCATAGAATTATAAATATTCATAAATAACTCTTTAAATATTTACCAATTTAAAGATTTTATTATATAATGTTAAAAATCTCAAAGTTTTGTTTTTATTTACTTTATTTAATTGTAATAAAAGAATTATTTTTTTTTAAAAGTATGCATTTAATGAATCATACATACCACAATACATTAAATACATTATTCAATATTAATTAAATAAAAAAGTCTTATAAAAAATAAAAAAAAAAAAAAAATTTTTTAAGAAATTATTTGTATCATAAATTATATAAACTATATATTATTATTATATATCCTATTTATATATAGTATACTCTTTAATATTTAAAATTATAATAAAAATTATTATTATTATTATTATTATTATTATTATTATTTTTTTTTTTTTTTTTTTTTTTTTTTTTTTTTTTTTTTTTTATAGCCCCAATTATTGCGAACTTTAAACTTTATTTATTAATTACATGAAAATTTTATATTATAAAAAACACTCAATTAATAAAAAAACAAAACAAAAAAATAAATATTATTTGTCCAATTTGAACATAATTATATTCAGAATAGTAATATAAAATAAAAGTAACATTCAAAATAAAGTATATAAATAAATTCAGAAAAAAGTCCATATGCAACGAACCTCACCCCTCCAGATTATAATATTTCTGTTTAAAGGGAATTCTTATTCCGGATTAGGATTTGAATTGAAAATCTGAAAGAAATTATGGTCTTCTCCTTCAGAGGTATTAGCTCTGCTAGTCTGTCTTACTGCATTTTCAGCGTTGACGCTCTTGGTTAGTTGCGCTTATACCGTTGGAATAGCAATACTTGTCAAGTACTAGCACTAGGCATAATTTCCGTATAGAGAGAAGCAGTTCACACCAATAGTGGCGTTCTAGAATAATCACCAGAAATGATTTGACTATTAAGCAAAACATCTCATTCCTTTTATAATTTAAATCAATAATTTCTGCATCTCTTCCACCAAGAAGGAAGTTATATAATCGGTACCACGATGCACATATATATTTACACACCTATTATTTAGAAAATTACCAATATTAATAGTATTTTCATGTTTACTAATTTTATTTTCTGAACTATTATATTCAACATTCAAAATGCTTGAATTTTTCAAAATATTTCCATTATTATTGACATTATTTTCAAAATTATAATTAGTAAAATTACACATATTTAAATAATTGTTATATTGAATAATTATATTCATATACTTTTGATAATTTTTATTATAAGTAGAATCAAAATTTTTAATAGGTAAATTATATCTAATAATCTTTTGTTATTTTTTAGTTGATTTCATTTAAACTTTCTAATAATTTATTCAGTTTATTGTTTGATTTATTCATTTTATCTAAAAATAATCCAATTAAATACTTTTCTGTTATGATAGATTTTTCATTTTCAAAAAACAGGTTAACTATTGTTCACATTTGAAATATTATTATTGTTTTCCCTTGTTATTTCATTATTAAGGATATTATCATTCATATCTAAATCCTTGTAGTTGTTATTATTAACATTTATTAGTACCATAAATATTATTAATAGAATACTCCTTTAAATCATTATGAATATAGTTCTCTTTATGAAAAATGTTTGTGTCTCATGGTTTCTTTATCGTTTTCGGCCTTTATGTTTTTTTAATCTTCTGAAGAGTTTTAATAATTCATTTATTTCTTCTTCATGATATTTATTTTTGAGTACTTCTAATATTAAGTATACTGAATTCTTTTCTTCCTTTTTTACTTAAGATAAAGAATTTTATTTACGGATCTATTGATTTTCCTAAAAAGCTTAGAACTTTAGAATTGTTCATTTTGAATTCTTTACTTTGTCTTTCACCTTCCTCGGATAAAGGTACCTCTTCCCTAGTCATTTTTTTTTTTTTTTTATAATATTATCTATATTTTTTTCCGTATACTTTTTTAATACAGCGCCTTGGAGTTCTAATATGAAATCTTCTAATCATTCATTGTAGTTGTCCTCCATTAATATTCTATTCTATTTAAAATTAATTCAGTCATTTCGATTTTATAGAAATATTTATATATTACTAGTATTATTTATTAAACTATTATATATTAATTACTAATTACTAATTACTAATTACAAAATTATACAAGAAATATTAAAATATAAATTTCTTAATTCGGAATACGTTTCATATTTATGTATGTGTATATTCAAGGGTCTTTAATCTTGAATATTCAAATTATACTAAATTACTAAATTTCCTTATTAACTTAGTATTCTAAATCTCAACACAAACTTATAGAGTCAAATGAGACTCTTAATCTGTTAAAAATCTCAATGTTTTGTTTATTTACTAAGTTTATTTAATTGAAGTTTACTTCAATTAAATAAACTTGACATGCTTTTTTAATATTATATAATATAATGATATTTATATATATATAATACATTTAATGAATTATACATATTTTACATATTTCAATAAATTAAATACATGGTTTAATAATAGTTAAATAAAAGAGACTTAGAGAAAATAAAATAAAAATAAAAAAAAAAAAAAAAAAAAAAAAAAAAAAAAAAAAAAAAAAAAAAAATTAAAACTAAATTATTTATATTATAAACTATATAAAATATATGTTATTATAATATATCTATTTAATTGTAATATGCTATTTAATATATAAAATTACAATAAAAGTATTCATTAAATTGCTAATTAAATTGTAAACTAAAAAAACTAAAATTTAAACATTTAATATAAAAATTGTTTTTAAATCAATTTAAATATTTTATTATTAATACATAAAATATTTTTAAATAATAAAAATAGTAATGCTAATAAAAGTAAAAATAAATAATAATAATATTTAATAAAGTAATAATTTTTTTTAACATAAACTTTTAGTTTTTAATTATAAAAATCAATATTTATATATAATATTTATATTTATTAATATAAGAAATATTTTTTAATTTTTTATTTCTAAAAAATAAACATAAAAAAAATAAAATCAAAATTTAATATATTTTATAAAAAGAAATTCATTACTTTATTAAATTTTATTCATATATGTAAAGTAAGATAAATATAATAATAGAAACCTTTTAAAATAATTGTTTATTAGAAATTATTATATTATATAATGGACGATACATTTAATTATAAAATATTCACTTATTTATATATTTATTACATTTTTAATATATTTTAAATTCAATATTTATTATTATTAAATATATATGTTATTGTCATATCATTAAAATTAAAGTTAATATTTTTAATTTTGATTAAATTCTTTCAAAATATTTTATTATTAAATTATTATCTTTTTTAAATAAATTAAAAAAGTATAAAATATAAAATACAATAAAAAATAAAAAATAAAAAATAAAAAATAAAAAATAAAAATTAAAAAATAAAAAATAAAAATTAAAAAATAAAAAATAAAAATTAAAAAATAAAAAATAAAAAATAAAAAATAAAAATTAAAAAATAAAAAATAAAAAATAAAAAATAAAAAATAAATATATTTTTTTTTTTTTAAATTAAAAATTCAATAATACAAGATGTTCTTCCAAAACGTTCCAATTTCCCAAATTATGTTTAACAAATATGATACTGATCATAGCGGTCATATCACTATTGAAGAATTTAGATCAATGTCTTATGATTTAGGTTATTATCTTTCTGATACTGAACTTGACCTTGCAGTAAAAACTCTTGACAAAACTGGATCTGGCAAAATTAATTATAATGATTGTAATTAATAAATAAAGAAATTTAAAACCTTATATGTTTATATATTAATAATTCGTTATACATTTATATATAGCTTTTTAAAATATGATTTTAAAATATAAGAAAATTTAAATTTTTAAAGAATGTATATTATGTATTATTTAATTTATTATTATTATTATTTTAATAATAACCAAACAATAAACCAAAAACAAAAAACCAAAAAATAAAAAAAAAAAAAAATAAATAAAACAAAGCAAAAACAAATAAGCAAACAAATAAGCAAACAAATAAACAAATAAACAAACAAACATACATACAAACAAAAAACAAGCAAACAAACAAAAAAAAAAAATAAAAAAAAAATAAAATTACAAAAACATTTACATGCTTTTAATTTGTTTTTAATTTGTTTTATTTGTTAATTTTTTATAAGATCTTTATCTTTATTCATTTAAAATATGCATAAAATTTTTTACTTATATATAAATTAACATATATATTTTTAGTTCAATCTTGGTGGAAATCTTCAGATCGTTGGAATAAAGTTAAATTAACTGACGAAAATATGACACTTCTTTCTGCCCTTAGTGGACAATTCCAACTTTTCGATAAGAATAAAAGTGGATCAATTAACAAAGATGTTAGAATTATAGAAAATAACAAAAATAATCATATATATTAATTCATTTTATAATTATAATTATAATTATAATTATAATTATTATTATTATTATTATTACTTAAATTTATTAATAATTTATAATAATTTATTCAAAAATGCTTAAATATGTATTTTCATTAATAGGAATTTAAGAATTTCTGGACTGAAGTTACTAAAAGTAAAAAGGTTTCTGAAGTTGAAGAAAGAGAAATATTTGAACAATTAGATAGTAATAAAGATAAACAAATTACTTTTAATGAATGTAAGTTAAATAAAAGATAGTTGTATATAAGTTTATAATTTATTTATATCTTTTTTTATGTTATTAATATCACTAGTATTTTGATTTTTAAACAAATTACACATTTTTTTTTTTTAATTATTATTATATATATTTTAATAATAATAATTTATTTAATAAATTATTAAATATTAATATTTATTTTTATAATTATTTAATTATATAAATATATATATATATATATATATATATTTTTTTTTTTTGTTATTGATCTTCTATATTTTCTATTAATCAAAAAGTTGTCGATTACGTTTCTTCCAAGTATGAAGGAGATCTTTCAAAATATTTTCAATAAATGAATTAAAATCAAAACTATAAAGCAATAATTAAACCATTTTCATAATTTATGGGCAAAAGTTTTATTTTATTATAATTTTAAATATCAATCATTAAAAAAAAAAAAAAAAAAAAAAAAAAAAATAAGAGAAAAAAACAAAGTTTATTACTTTATTATTTTAGAATATACATATATATAATATAGTTAAAAGATAAAAAGTAAATAATAATAATAATAATAATATATATATATATTTAAATACATATGTAATTAATAATTAAGTAAATAAACTGTTGAATTAATAATATAATAAATGAAATATTATGATGGTGTCAGTATATACATATGCAATAAATTTTATTTTTATTTTTATTTTTATTTTCATTTTTATTATCATTTTTATAATTATATTCATTTTTATTTATTTTAAATTTTATTGTATTTCATTTTATTTCTATTTATTAGAATAAAATATTAACTTTTAAAATCAAACAATATAATCATATATTTCTAAATTCTAATTTTAAATATTAAATAAGCAATAAAAATTAAATCGGTAAAAATGACAAATTTTATTTTTAATATTGCAATAATAATTAACAAAAAAAATATGAAAAACTAATAATGATTAATATTTAATATCTAAAAATTAATAATGCTAATATAAAAAAATATAAATAACATTTAAAATAATTATTTTTACTAATGTGATAATAAAAGTAATCTATTATCTATTGATATTAAATTAGTTATAAATAAATAAATAAATAAATAATAGTAAATAATATAATAAAATATAAAAATTAAACATGTGATAATAATAATGATATAAAACAAATATGTGTAGCATATTTGTATATTTAATAATAATTATTAATAATTATTAAATATTAAATTTATATCTTTTTGATAATAATTATAATACTTTAATTCATATAAAATTAATATAGTTCTATAGATTAGAATATACAATTAATATATTACCTATTTCTTATAAATAGATTAAATTATTTATATTGGAAATAGGGAACTCTCTTGTAAATTTTTAGGAATTAGAATTATTATTTTAATTGTACGAATATTATAATTTTATTAATAAAATTTACTAAACTACCATTTTAAAAACCCACTGCTTATAAATTATTGTACATAAAAGTTCCGCATATCAATAATATATTTTATTATGTTTTGGTAAAATTCGAGTAATATAATATTAAATTTTTAATTATTTTTATAATTATACATTTACTATCATGTAATAATAAAAATAATAAATACATAAATAAATAAATAAATAAATAAATAATAAATTAATAAATAAAAAAGTATAATATAATAAAATATAATAAAAAACTACTTTTATTAATATAATGATGAATGTACATCTAATGATACTACACTACCTTTTTCCTGATAATTAAAACAATATTATTATTATTATTATTATTATATTAATAATAGAATTAACAGATATTATTGAAATGTAAATGTGCTTGTGAATATTCAAATCTTTAATCTACAAGTCCAATTAGAAAATTATTTATGTTTAAAATATATATATATATTTTAATTGTGGCTAAATTAATATAACATAATATAGCAATAAAAAATTATAATAAAAAAATAAAAAAAAATTTTTTTTTTTGATAATTATATTCCATTATTTATTAAAAGGAGCAAAAAATTATCACTAAATAGTATATTAAACAAAAATTTTTAATATTTAATTGTTTCTTTTATATTAAAAAGGAATAAGCACAGAGAGATAAATAATTTAGATGTGATATAAAGAGTAATTGCATATATATATATAAGTATATAAATACATTTATTTGTTATTGATAATTTAATTAATTATTATTAAATAGATAAAAAGAATTAAATATAAAACTTATTTATTTTAAATATAAAACTAGTTAATACATATTAAATTAATAAATCCTTACTATTTCAATTTTTATTTAAATAACTATTGAATATTTAAAATAATAATATCCTTGGGAAGTTTATATAAAATACCATGTATTAAATTAATATAATATTTATTTTTCTATTTATAAAAATGTTTTTTTTTTTTTTAAAAAAAAAAATTAATATTAAAAATTAGTATATATTAATTCAAGAACAAAAATCTTTTAATTTATTTAAGAGTATTTTAATATTTTAAATTATTTTTAATAATTTAAAATAATATATATATATATATGAATGAATATTAATTTATAATGAAAAAATTTAATATATCTTATTATAATTTAATATAAATACAGCTTTGATGAATTCTATATTAATTTAAATTGACCAATAATATAGAAGTGTAAAATAAAATAAAAAAAAGGAAAAAAAAAAAAGGAAAATTTTAATAAAAAAAAAAAAAAAAAACTTTAAAATATTTAAAATAATTATATTACTATTAATTTTTTTAATATATTAAATATTAAAAGGTTGTATGTTTTTGTAAAATAAATTAAGAAAAAAAAAAAAATAAAATAAAATAAAAAGGATTGATAATTCCTATAACTTTTTTTTTTATATTATTATGACTTCTATATATTTAAAAAATAAAGAAGAAACTTCATTATATTTAAAAAATAAGAATAATGATGATATTTTTTTTTTAAAAAAAAGAAAATATATTTGGTTTAATTATATAATATATAAAACATTATTTGATAATAAAAATTTTTGATGTAACAAAAAATTATAGGTATTAAATTACATTAAATATTATATAAAGTTTATAAATTTATACATGTTCTATTTCAAATAGCAAATATAATTAAAATAGTTTTTCTGTAACTATAAAAATTTTAAAAAAATTTTTTTAACAAATAGTAATAATAATAAAACAATAAAATATTAAATAATAAGTAACGAAATTATAAATAAAAGAAATAATTAATTGCAAATGAATAATAAAATAATAAATAATAACTATTAAATAATAAAGCATAATATATAATTAATCGTATTGATATCTAATTAAATATTTAATAATTATTTATTTTTCCATTTTTGTTCTTGTTTTTTACTATATTTTGCTCTTATTTCAGTATGAAATAAATAATAGAAAAAATAAGGATTAAGAGATTTATTAATTATTATTTTGTATTTTATAAAAATTTTATAAAAATTCAATAGAATTTCAAAAAATTTAAATTGTTATGGGTAGTAATTTTTGAATAAATAAATAGATAATAATAATAAAATATAAAACGTTAAAGATTATTTAATATTTTTTTTATTTATTTCTATTCTCTCTAAATATTTATTGATAATTAGAAGAATAAAAAAAAAAACTTATATTTAAAAAAATAATTAATATTAATAATTATTATTGATTATATATAAAAAAAAATTGTTTATTCATTTTCACTTTTTAATAATTTTCAAAGATAATATTTTATCACAAGTAATCAAATATAATTAATAAATGTTTTTATTAGTTTATACTATGTCTATTACTATTAATTTTTATAATCATTAATATATATATTTTTTTTATTTTTTCAATAATACTATTTCTACTTCTTTCACAATGAATATTACTTTTAGTTAATTATAATTTCGTATCAATATTTTTTTATAATATGAATATCTTTTTTAATAAATTTATTATACTTTTTTCTTGTTAAAACTTTTTTAGTTATTTCAATGATCTATTATCATTTATTGAAGAAAGAAAAATCAATTTTAAATAAAAAAAAAAGATACAAAATATTATTGGAATTATTATGGAATAATTTATTTTTAAAAAGAAAAATTATAATAATTAAAATTAATATAGAATATTATTATTTTATTTATTAATATTATATCATACGATATAGAAAATAGTGTAACAATACTAAAAATTATAAATTTAATAATTAAATATTACAATATACATTAATATATAATTTATGTTGTTTATAAAAAAAAATTTTTTTAATTATAGAAAATTTCCTTTAAAAGAAAAATATAATGGCAAATATTAAATTTTTTATTACATAATTAAAAATTATTATTTATCATTATTAGTACTAATTATATTAATTTATATATTTATATTGCTATTTCATTAGTTAAATAAGTACATATGAACAAATGAATGAAAAATTAAAGTATAAAAATTAAAGATTAAAAAAAAAATTTTTACTTGATTATTTTGAATGTATATGTATATTTGTATATATAATTTCTTTTATATAAAAAAATTGTTAATTATAGATTAACAATGAATATATTGAAAAGGAATTAATTAAATAAATTTCTACATCTTTTAAAATACATTTTTAATCTATTATAAATAATTAAATTTTAAAAAAATGAATAATAATAGTAATAAATATTCCTATTTTATCATTTACCATCATTATAATATCTTAACAAATATATATTATTAATGAATTTAAATAATAATAAAATATATATATGAAAAGAAAGACAAAAAAAATTTTTTTTATTATTTAGATTATATTTAAATGAAGTGTTAAGAATAAGATTATAATATATTTATAATATATTTTACATATTATAATTTTGTGATTTATATGAATTATTTAGAATAATATATGTTATAATAATTTATTAAATATACAAAAAATTTTTAAAATTTCCTAAAACGGTATATTTATAATAATTAATAAAATGAAGATATATTTAATATTAATTATTTTTATTTTGATTAATAGAAAGTACCACATATTTATATTCTTTTAAATAATTTATTTATATTGATATATATATTATATATATTATTTATTCCAAATTAGTATTTTTTTTTTAATATTTAGAGTTATTAATCAATAAAATATATATATGAATTAATTAAATAATACTTATTATATATTACAATATATCAAAAGTTTTGTTTTTTTTCCAAATTTTATTTATTATGATTATAATCTTATATAAATTGTATAATTGATATATATTGTATTATATGATAATTTTATTTTTTTTTTATTTTTTTTTTATTTTTTTTTTCTTTTTTTTTCATAAAATTATAAAGGTCTATTTTAAATTCATTCACTTTATATGTTTATATAGATTAAAAAAGCAATCTTTATATCTATAATAGACATATGAATATTATTTTAAAATAACAATGAAAATAATTATATATTAAATTAATTATAATATTATTTCATTAAAAGTTTTAGAATTTTTTTTTTTCTAGGAAAAATTAAAAATTATATATTTTTTTTAAAAAAAAGTAAAAAAATTAATCGATTTTATATAAAAGAAAAATAAACATTTATTAAAATAATATCCATAAACAATATTAATAAATTTTTCATTTTGAAATCCAAATTTATAAATAATAATTAAAATGATTATAAATCTTGAATAAATAGTAATAGTAAGTTTTTTTTTTATTTAGTATATTTTGATTGTGCATAACATAATAATTAATTATCCTTTTGACTAAAATAATAATTAAATTATATATATATATATTTTTTTTATATTTTAATTTAAACATATTTATTTGAAATAGCAAAATAAAAATAAATAAATAAATAAATAAATAAAGAATATATAAATAAATATTTTAATTCTAATAAAACAACTAATAATAATAAATAATAGAAATATTTCTATATATATTATATCGATATAGAAGTATAGATTAAAAATTAATTTAACTATTAAATATATCAGTATAAGACAATATTTTTTAACATATATTATAAATTGAGAATAAGAAACAATATAAATTATTATGAGTATAAATTAATTTATTTTTTTTTAAAAAAAAAAATATAAATATATATTTAATAAGATTATAAATTTATTAAAGTAAAAATTCTATAGAAATTTATATAAACAAAATAAAAATTAATTATTGAATAGAAAAAAGTATTCTTAATTTTTATTAAAAAGATGAATAATGTTGACAATATTTTAAATACCAATGAAGTATTTATACCACCAAAAGATAATGAAAATCAGTTGCAATCTTTATTTAAAATTTATTTAGAAATAGCATTAAGAAAAGCAGCTTTAGCTTCATTATCATCTTCTATATATAATAATAATAATAATTTAACAATGGAACAACAAATATCAAATTCACAAAAAAATTCTGTAAACATACCCCCTGTTTCATCTATTCCTTCACCATTATCAGGTCCATATCAATATTCTGCTACAACACCTACTTCTTCTTCTATTCCATTAACCAATTCACATAATTTAAGGACGAGTTCATTTAAATTAGGACAAAATGTAATAAATGAAAAAAAAATTTTTTATTGATATTAATAGTACAATATACATAATAATAATGTTTCATTTTAAAAAATAACAAACAATTAAAATAAAATTTTTTTATTTATAATATGTTAATTTAATATTTGAATATAAATAAATATTTAACAAAATTTCCATTTTTAATAATTAATATATATCAATTTTATATTTAATATTTACTATAAAAAGAACTTATATAATACTAATTCTTTTAATACAACGGTGTCTACTTCACCTTTTATGATATCATCACCATCAAAATCAAGAGTGAATTCAAGTTCGTCAACTCCAAACATAGATATCAATAATATTGATTTAATATCATTAATTAATCAGTGTCCATCATCAGTAAATATATGGGATTCAATTCAATCTATTGTACAATCGATTAATAAGGAATTACCTAATAATCAGTTATTATCAATTCCAATATCAGGTGCTTCTTCTATTACATCATCAGCACAAAGTGTACCTTCTAATTCATCTTCTAATCGAGGTATTTATTCAATTCCAATAAATTCAAATAGTTCAAAAGAAAAAGAAGAGTTACTCGATCAATTTCGTCAACAACAAATAAATCATATTAACCAATTAAATGCTAACTTAATGAAATATAATAATAAAGATGATTATAATAGGAGCAATAGTAATAATAATACTTCTAATTATTATGACGAATCAAAATTAAATTTTATATCTTCTAAAGAAGATAATAAATCAGCAAATTCTTTGGGTTCTTCTTTAAAGATTAATTCACCACAATTAAATAATATTCTTACACCAAATCTTTTAGATGCTAATAGTAAATATGAAATTCAAAAAAGTTATAGAGCTTCTATTAATCCACTTACGTTAAATCGTAATGGTTCACTTAAAGCTTCAATATATTCAGGAAATGATATGGATCAAGAAAATATATTTTTAACTGAAACCTCACCAAAACTACAAGTACCCGGAAATGATAAGACAATTGATGAAAAGATCGCATCATCATATTCATTAAATGAATTAAAAAATTCTTCGGTATTAGAAGCCGTTGATGATAATCATTATAATTATGATATTGATTTTGATGATCTTGAAAATAAATTGATTATTGATATTCCTATTGAAATTAATCCTGTTATTGAGAAAATTAGAGGTTTAAGAAAAAATAGAGAAATTCAATTAATGATTGATAAAATTTCAGAATATTGTGAAGAAAAATTACAAAGAGTAAATATACTTATATATAGTAATTAAAAAAATAAAAAAAAAAAAATAATAATAATAAATAAATAAATATAGAATCGTATTATATTACATAATTTATATTTATTTATTTATTTATTAATTTATTTATTTATTAATTTTACAAATATTAAAATAATTATTATTTATTATTATTATAATAAATAATTTTCAATTTATATTATTACAGATTGCCAATACATTATTATATGATATTGAAATGTGTATTACTGAAATTTTAGTATTAGCACCATTTGTTTTATCAAAAGTATCATATATTTTAGATCCAACTTATTCACAGGATATTATAAATTCATCCACAACATCAAATTTTATGCGCTCAACAACTTCTCTTTTATCCTATACTAAAATTGTTTTAGCTTTACATGATACTTGGTATTTAAATGGTCCACAGGACATTGATATTAAGGTTACTCAAGGTATATGTTCAAAATTATTAGAAGCTATATCATCTATTCGTAGAAAAGTTGATCGTATAAAAATGAAAAGTGAAGGGAAGGAAGCTAAGAATAACTTACAGGTATTTATATATTTAAAACCTTCAAATTTGATTTATAAATATTTTCATTGTCATTAATATATTATCAATATTAGTATATTCGATAGTATAAGAATTAATGTTTTTAATTTTTCATTAATAAAAATTTTTTTTTATTAATTCATGATAAATAATAATTAATAATATAATATTAAAAATATATTTTTGATAATTTGATAATTTATGATAAATTAAACATTTTAATGATATTAGGCTTCATATCCGCAATTGATTTCAACATGTTATTTTTATGTGACATTATTAGATGATTTAATGAATTCAATCGTAAAAATTGATAGTTTGTCTACATCTTCTACTTTAAATAGAAAAAGTCCAGATCCAATTGCATTATTAAGTAATTAATTTATATATTTATATAATTAATAAATATTTTTAATATAAAATATATATATATATATATATATATATAAAATTAAATGGTTATTTCTATTTATGTTTTTTAATAAAATTAAATTTTTATATTTATATTATTTTAAGGTCGTCAAAGACATCCGCCAAGAGGGGAATCATTATCTGTACAATATAAACTAACAGAAAATTCAAAAAAAATTGAAAATTTCATTAATCGTGTGGAAGTTGGTTCAAAGAAATTAAATATGGAAAAAAATTTAAAAACCATTAACACTAATGATACTAAGGATATTCCAACTCATGATATATTATCAATGTCTTACATTAATAATAAAAATAAGGGTGGTAATAATTTAATAAGAAATGAACATGTGTATATGCAAGATGGTCAATTTACATATAAAAAGAATAATAACACCTCTAGAAATACTTATACAGAAATTAAAAATATAAACAATAATAATCATTACAAAGAACAATATGATGATGAGGAAAGATCGGAGGATGATCAAGAAAATAATAAAAGAAAAAAGTATGCTACTTTTATTAATTTAGATGAAAATGAAAATATTATTCAAAAATATAAGCAAGAAAATAATATTATTGAAGAAGAAGATGAAGAAGACCAACAACAACAACTACTCGCTTCAAAACAAGAAAAGTTGAATGAAAATGAAGCATATTATATTTCACGTATAAAAAATTATAAGTTAGAAAATAATTATGATCCTATTTCAAGTCAAAGTACACCTATAATAGACTCAGCAGAACATATTTCTAATGAAAACAATTATAATGAATTAGATATGTCGACATTAAATTATAAAGCTAGTATCAGTAATAATAATCTTCATAAAAATTATATAGAAGAAGATGATGAAAATGATTATGAAAATGATGAAGCCTACTACACTTATATTTTACAAAAGAATCGTAAAAACAAATTTAAAGGTAGAACATTGACTAAAACAAGTTCTTCTTCAGAAATAACAGAACAACAACAACAATTATTATCAGAACCAAAAGTAGAGCATAGTGGAGCAATAGATAATGAAATGTCATATTTAGATAATGGTAATAAGACCATTACTATTTATAAAGAAACAAAAAATTCAGAATTAAATGTTAAAAATGTTGAAAAGAAAGATGAAAAATCTAAGCATGATCATAAAAAATCATTATCAGAAGAAAAATCCTTTAAGAAAAAACTTTTGAGATATGAAAGAAAGCAAATTAGAAAAGAAATTGAAGCTTCTGAAAAAAGATCCGTTATTTTTGATGATATTAAGTATTTTAGAAGAAATCAAAATTCATTCAATATTAAAAATTTCGTTAATCAATCAGAGGCTTCAACTGATAATAGTTATTTTAGTAATAAATATGCCATAAATAAAGGTACAATATATTTCTTTGAAGAAGGAAGAGAAGTAATAGGATTTGAAGTTACCAGTGAAAAAATATCAATTGTTTCTGGTACAGTTGAAAAATTACTTTTAAGATTAGCTAATGAGTCTACTTATAATGAAGAATATGTGGATACTTTTATTCAATATCATCAGTTCTTTATTTCATCTGTAGATCTTATGCATAATCTTATTGCTCGTTTTAATGTTCAATTAGAAAATAAGGAAGATGCGGATGAACAAAAGTTCAATAAATGGCGTAAACAAATTCAATTAAAAGTTATTTATGCTCTTAATCGTTGGATATCCATTCAGTATAATTGTTTTGTTAAGAATGCATTAGTCCATGCTCTTTTAGAATATTTTATTTCTGCTATATGGTCATCGGGATTTAAAAACGAAGCTGATCGTTTAAAGAGAAATGCTACAAAAATTGTAATTTTTTTTTTGTTTTTTTACCTTTTTTTATAAAAAAAAAAAAAAAAAAAAAAAAAAAAAAAAATAAATAAATAAATTCAATAATTAATACTTTAATTATTCATTATATTTATATTTATATTTATATTTATATTTATATTTATATTTATATTTATATTTATATTTATATTTGTACTAATACTTTTTATTTAATTTTATTAAAAAAAATTCTAATTATATATATGTATATTTAATTATAATTATTACTAGATATTATCATCTTCAGCAAAATATAGAAATTTACCATTTAATTTAATACCAATAAGAAATTTAACAGATGATGATATTTCAAGAGAGATTACTATTAATTTAACAAACTCTTCAATATTATATGATTTTGATTCAAAAACTATTGCTAAATATTTATGTGTAGTTGATCAAGAAATATTTTCTGTTGTAACATGGCATGATATTGCATCAAAGTTATCTAATAGTTACAAAAATGAAGAATTTGAATTTATTAAACCCTCTTTAAGATTCCGTTATGAAAAAGAAATTGAGGAAGATAAGAAATTTGATGAAAATCCAATTGATTTGATGACGAAACGTAGTAATTTAATAAGAAATTGGGTTGCTATGGAAATTTGCAGTGTACAAAATATCAAAACTAGAAAATATCTTATACGTAAGTTTATCGAAATTGCGAAATATTCTCGTGAATTTAATAATTTCCATTCAGCATTATTTATTGTGAGTGGTTTATTATCACCCCCAGTTCAACGTTTAAAACAAACATGGGAGTTAATAAATAATAAAGAAATCACAACTTTAAATAATTTAGAAAAATTATTAAGTCCAGTATCCAATATGAAATATTATCGTAAAGCTATTGCTATGGCAAAAGGTCCAGTCGTTCCATTCTTCCCTATTATAATGAAAGATTTTAGATTTATCATTGATGGTAATCCTACTTTTAAAACTCTTCCAAGTGGTGTTGAATTAGTTAATTTTGAAAGATATAAAATTATGAATAAGGTTCTTAATACGATTAAAAAATATTCTACCGAAAAGTATCCATTTACTCAAACCTTCTTACCTATAATTCAACGTTTACCTGTATTAATGAAAAAGAAAAATAGAACTCTCTTAACTAAAGATTATATTTCAGATCCTAAACGTAATTCTTCAGGATCAGGTACTAACACTTATGCCTCCTCTCAACAAACTTATCACTTATCTCCGGTACAAACTCCGTCAATTCCATCCAATAGTGATACACCAACTCTTTTCTCACCTGATCTTCAATCACCAAATCTTAGTTATGCAAATAAATCACAAGTATATTTACCAAATCAAAGTCAAGGACTTTTTTCATTAACTCTTAACCCCCATCATTCTTTCCAAAATATTACTAATAATGCTTTTAGTCTTTTCCATAATCATAATAGTTCTTCCCTTCCAACAGATGAAATTGAAGATATTGCAGTATATATTGAATCAAGACTTTATGGTAAAGGATTTTGTTCATTATCACTTTCCTCTTTAACTTCTACCTTTTTAAATAATCCTTCTCTAAATTCTACATCGACTTATAATAAAACCACCCCACTAAATGTTAATACTGTTAATAGTAATATTGATAATGATAATATTAATAATATTAATAATATTAATAGTAACAATAATAATAATGTAAATAATATAAATAGCAACAATGTTAATAGCAATAATAGTGGTAATACTAATAATAATTCTTCTTTGAATGATCTTAATGAAATAATGACTATTAATAATAGTTTATACCTTGATGATAATATTTTAACTCATATATTATGTAGTGAATTTGAAATACAAAATCAAAAGATTGCTTATGATTTAAGTTTAGCTTGTGAACCTCCAAATTCTGTTTCAACTTCATCTTCTTCATCTACATTTATCCCATCATCCCCAAAAACTTCAAATGATGGTTCTTTCTCACCATCATCAATTAAAATTTCTTATCAAAAGTATATTAACGATACCAGTACTACTAAATTAAATTTTATTACGAATACATTAAATGAAGATTCTATGGAAGCTTCACTTGCAGAAAAATCCCTTTCCATTATTTTAAATACAAATCCAAAAATAAAAAATTTTGATTATAAAACAAATGAAATTGAAGATGGAATGGAAAATGAAGCTGAAGTGAATGTAAATTTATCAAAAATTATTCCAAATGATATTCATATGAACCTCCCAGAAACCCAAACTAAAAATTAAAAAAATATATATATATATATATATATATATAAATGAAGAATAAATAAATTAATAATATATAAATATATATTTATAATTTAATTATAATTATATACGTATATAAGTTATATATATAATAATTTAAAAATTAATAATAATAATATCTAATATATATCTTATTTATTTTAATTTATATTTATGAAATTAATTTATTATTTTGAATATTGATATAGAATTTTTTAAATAAAATTATACTTAAAAAAATATATATAATATAATAAAATATTTAAAAAAAAAAAAAAAAAAAAAAAAAAAAAAAAAAAAAAAAATAATAATAATAATAATAATAATAATAATAATAATAATAATAAAATAAAAAATAAAATTAAATTATATCAGACTAATTATAAAGTAATAAAAATTATTATATTAATAATAAATGATATTAACGGTGTTAATAATAGGAAATATAAAAATAGATAGATCAATTTATTAACCAAAATAATTAAAGAGATTATAATCCGAAAACAAAAAAAGTATTTGATTTCTTTTTTTTTTTTTTTTTTTTTCTTTTAATGTTTATTTATTATTTTATCTAATTTTAATCCATGTAACTTTGTAAATATTACCATGTATTACGGTAATAATATTAATATAGATTTTATTTTTGACTTCCAAATATTAATAATTTTTATAACTGATATTATTATTTTTTTTTTTTTATTATTATTATTATTATTATTATTATTATTACTATTTTTTTTAAAAAAAAAAAATACATATATTTCAAAGTTTTAGTCTTAAAAATAAATATTAAACGATTAAGATTGAATTTATTACTATTTTAATAGTAATTATAATAATAATAATAATAATTTAAATTTCTAACCTAACATTTTCTAATTTTTTTTTTTACTCTCTATTATATTTAAAATGAATATTATATATATTATATAGAAATATTTATTTTGTTTATTATAGATTTTTTTATATAAATTTTAAATAATATAAAAATATAATAAAAATTAAGATTATAAAAATATTTATACTAATTGAAAAAAAATCAATTTTTTATTATTATTATCGATAAAATATTACATATTTATTAGTATATTTTTTATTTATTTATATATTATTTATTCATTATAACACTTTTTTTTTTTCATATTTATTAAAAGAAAGAAAATTTTAAAAAATGAATTATTAAATAGACCATAAAAATTATAATTAAAATTTTTATTTAATAATAGAATCTTTAAATTTATAATAAAAAAATTTTTTTTTTTTAATTTAAATAAATTTTATTTATTATTATAATAATATTTTCACCTCCTGGTAAAATGACAGATACAGATTCGGTTGATAACACTAATACTGAAATTGTTACTCACAATAATGGACGTGGTGTTATGATCGAGGAATGGGAAAAGTTAGAGGCTATTCTTTTATAATTTTATAATATATAATATTTTATTTCATGTATTTTATTTATTGTTTTTTTTTCATTTAATTCATGTAATTTTATTATTATTATAAATTAAATAAAGTTATTCTCTTAGTCTGAAAAAAAAAAAAAAAAAAATAAAAAAATTATAATAATATTTATTAAGATTATAACTATTATTTTTATATTACATACTATATATCAAAGTATTTCGAATATTTATAATATAAACTATTTTTAAATTTTTTAAGAAATCATATTATTTAAGATCTTTCGACTACCTCAGAGAGAGTTTTCTTTTTCTATTTCATATTTTGTGGGGCTTGAAAATTTTCTTACTAATGTTACGCCTATTATAGTTTATGATTTTTACACTATGATCTAATGGTAAGACAAAAAAGAACTTCTGATACAGATTGGAATGATAATTTTTATCCACATAGAATTATTATCAATGAATGGGAAGAGTTAGAGGCCATTTCGTCCTCGAAACTCTAAAAAAAACTTCATGTATTTTTATTCTGTCCCTATATTTATATTTAGTTACTCCTTCTTAAATAAACTTATAAACTAATTATTATTATTATTATTATTATTATTATTATTATTATTATTATTATTATTATTATTATTATTATTATTATTATTATTATTATTATTATTATTATTATTATTATTATTTTTATTATTATTATTATTATTTATTATTATTATTATTATTATTATTATTATTATTATTATTATTATTATTATTATTATTATTATTATTATTATTATTATTATTATTATTATTATTATTATTATTATTATTATTATTATTATTATTATTATTATTATTATTATTATTATTATTATTATTATTATTATTATTATTATTATTATTATATTATTATTATTATTATTATTATTATTATTATTATTATTATTATTATTATTATTATTATTATTATTATTATTATTATTATTATTATTGTTGTTGTTGTTGTTGTTGTTGTTCTTGTTGTTGTTGTTATTGTTATTGTTGTTACTATTATTATTAGTAATATAAGTATATTTAAAAAAAAAAAAAAATAAATATTATTGTATTTAATTAAGATAAATATTCATATATATATTTTCAATTATAAAAAGATTTTAAAGTACCAGAAAATGCTGAAGCTAAAGAAAACCAGCCTGAAATGTTTTAAAAAAATTAAACAAAAATAAATATATATATGAATATTTTTTATTTATCATCACAATATCATGTCTTTCACTATAATGGTTTATTCCATTCAATCATTAAATTTAAATATATATATTATAAAACATATAATATAAAATATATTGAAACTTAGTAATAAACATTAAAAATTATATATTATAAAACATAATATATGAATAAATTTTTATATTTTAAAAGTTAACCAAATTTTATTTATTTAAAAATAAATATTAAAATTAATATTAATAATCGATAAATTTTATAATTATTTCTATTTTGTGTTTTTGTGTAATTTTTTTTCCTTATAAATATCATCACAATAACATAGTTAAAAATATAAAAATAAAATAAAATAAACAGAGTATTATTTAAAATAATAAAAAAACAAAGTATATATTAAAAATAATTAAATGTAAATTTATATTTTATTTTATTTTATTTTATTCAATTTATACTTTATATTTATATTTCTTCTATTTATTTTATTTTATTTTATTTTATACAATCTGTACTTTAATATTTGATATTCTACTATTTATTTTATTTAATTTCATTTCATTTTATTTTTTTTTATTTTATTTTATTTTATTTTATTTTATTTTATTTTATTTTATTTTATTTTATTCAATCTGTACTTTATATTTAATATTCTACTATTTATTTTATTTTATTCAATCTGTACTTTATATTTAATATTCTACTATTTATTTTATTTTATTCAATCTGTACTTTATATTTAATATTCTACTATTTATTTTATTTTATTCAATCTGTACTTTATATTTAATATTCTACTATTTATTTTATTTTATTCAATCTGTACTTTATATTTAATATTCTACTATTTATTTTATTTTATTCAATCTGTACTTTATATTTAATATTCTACTATTTATTTTATTTTATTCAATCTGTACTTTATATTTAATATTCTACTATTTATTTTATTTTATTCAATCTGTACTTTATATTTAATATTCTACTATTTATTTTATTTTATTTTATTTTATTTTATTTTATTTTATTTTATTTTATTTTATTTTATTTTATTTTATTTTATTTTATTTTATTTTATTTTATTTTATTTTTGGAAATAATTGTAATTAATTGAAAAAATTTTAAAATTTTGTTAAATATTATTTTTCTTTATTTATAATAAATAATAAATATATAATAAATATATATAGTAATTAGTGAAATAACAGATGATAATTAAATTAAAACCTATGATAATCTATCTATTAATCTATTTATACCAAAATTTTATACAATAAAAAAAAAAGATATAATTTGGTAAACAAATAATATTAATTATTTATCATTTGAATTTCTTATATAAAAAGATATATGTAGGTTATAATTAATACAATTATTGTGTTTTTCAAATTAGAGTAATTGCATTTTAACGAAGAGAATGATTTATTATTGTTATCATTATTATTATTACTATTGTTGCTTTTATTGTCATCATTTGAATTAAGATCATTATCTGAAATGCTTGATACACAGTATAAATTAAAAACATCATCATTTTCGTCAAGAGGAACAATGTTATACATATTGTAATTATTCATACTTTCTGAGGTCACTTTAACAGATATTTTATCTCCTTGTTCACTAAATGATAAACTAACAGTATTAGATTCTTTAATAGATATATTTTCAATTATGTCGGTAGTAGATAGGTATGGATCTGAATTACAATAAATAAAAATATTGGAATTATATGGATAGGAAATAATTGGTTCCTTGTTTATGTAAAACATTGAAACAGATGATTGATAAGAAAAATTATTTTTTGATACGTATCGTATAGTATAGGAAGAGTATTCATTATTTGGACTAATAAATATAATATAAATTTCTTCATTCAAAATAAAATAGGAAATATTATAGGTGACATATGGATTTTCTGTTTTAATAATTATTGGTTTTTGTGTAATATCATTTTTATCTTTAACTACAGCATAATAAAAGTACTGTCCTTCCTGAATATTAATTTGATAGTTATCTACAATAATATATTCAACACGTAAATTATTACTTGCATATTCAATAGATATTTCTATATCATTTGAAGGCATCTTGATTCGATAGGACCTATTTTTACTGATACATTCAATTTCATCTTTATTTTCAGAACTGGTATACATAACTTCCTCTGTCTCTTTATTAATAATAGAAATTTCTTTTACACCATAATCAAGTGGTAGAATAACTGAAAAATACAATAAAGTGGATTCAAGACCATACTGTGGAATAAAAACTTTTGTATTATTCACTTCCTTTGTATTCCTGGCATAATTACTATTTTCATTATAAAAGAAATTATTTTTTTTATAAATTTTATGTTTGGCTTTACCTTTTTTAATCTTACATTTTCCATTTTTAGTTGTAATTACATCTCCTGTATTTGTATTATAACAGTAATATTTAAACTTTGTTCTTATATCAAAATAGCAATTATAGATTTGATCAATAATAACGTTTTCAACTCTATAATTCATTTTATCTAATTTTTTTTGATAAATAATATCTAGACTCTTACATATATTTTTTTCATAATTATGATAAATTTTATCTTTTTCATGATTAATATTTACATTGGAATTGTTTTCATTTGATATATTACTAACTTGGATCAAATCTTGTTCATTTTTACTAGAAGAGTCCTCGTTTTGTTTGAATTCTCCATTCAACAAGTTTTGATTGATGTTATAGTTAATGCGATAGTATTTATTTTGAAAGTCTTTATTTGTTTCTTCCTCCTGATAGGAAATAATCCATAAGTATTGTGATGAAGTAATATTAATTATAACTCCATGTGAATAAAATTTTAGTGAACATTTACTTACACCATTAGAGTTGTTTTCCTCATTAATATCAAACATATAACATTTATAAGTATTATAATTATACCTTTTAAATTGATTTGACCATGGTATTAAGATCTCAAGAGGTGTTGTAGATACTAATGATACTCCTGTTGTAGCTCTAATATCAATTTTTGTTAAAATTTCTGTATTTATTTCTGTATCATTATAATAATTATCATTTTTTATTAATATATCTTTCATATTTTCTTTTATACCTTCTTTGACTGCACTTGAAGACAGAAGAATATCATTTTTATAATAAACGTTATTATGTTCATCATAAAACATAATTATATCAATATCATCATTTGGAATGGAATAAACTATTTTTGATGACGGCGTTTCATCATTTAAATCATCTTGATATAAAATATTTCTTTGAGATTCATAATCATCCATTGGAAAGATAGTATAGCTGAAAGATGCAGGTTTTAAATTATTTTGTGTTGTAAGACCTTTTATATGGAAATAATAAATAACATTAGAGATACTTATATCCGGTGAAAATTCAAAATTAATACAATTTGTTTCAGAATTATATTGTAAATATCTTGTAGAATATAATAACTTATTTTTATTTTTATCCAAAATAGGTTTGGTTAATGAATAATTAATATCAATTGAAAGTTCATCCTTTAATATTAAAGGTTGATTATAGCAAACAGTAATATTTGTACTCTTTAAATCTATATAGTAGTTTGGAAGTGGTGAACTTTCTTTATAATTAATAGTTACTACATGTCGAATTAGTGGAGGTGAGGTATCAAAGAACATATATTTAGACTGATATAAAATTTCAAAAGTATTTTTATATTTATTGTAGAAATTTGACCAATCATTATATTTTTTCATGACAACTTCCCCATCTTCAACGACTTCTTCGTATCCTTCTTTTCCTATAGAGAAATTTTCGCCATACATGCTATTAAATTTTGAAATAGGAACTGTTACTATATATATAGTAAGATATTGACTACTTACCCTGTCATTATTAATATTGGTAAATGTATGTCCTGTTATAAATTGATAAGTAGTATAATTTTTAGTTAATAAAACATATGTATAATCCTCTGAATAAATGTCATTATCTAAACTTTCATTTAGGTCATTTATATTTTGATCCATGTTGTAATCATTTGTGGAAGTAATATTTTGTAAATTTATATACATATTTTCTTTTTTTTCCTTTTCAACCATGTTATCTATGTTTGAAAAGTTGGATGATGCAAATTTATTATTACTATTATTATTATTATTATTATTATTGTTAAAAAATGTTCCATTTTTATTACTACTAATATTTTTGATTGAGTACTCCATTTCAATATTTATATCTTCATTGTTGAATCTTTTATTGCTTTTTTTATCATTATTATAAATTTTAACATATTTCGTTTCTTGTATTTCTTTAACTAATAAATAAGACATAGAATTTACATCAAAAGTTTCTGAAAATATATCATATGAAAGAATAGTGTTTTCTAATAATTCATTATCGTTAAGTTGAAAATCTATGGATTTAACATTTATTTTTACAAATAAATCGTATTGCTTGAATAATGATGATTGGTTGTTTTCCCTCTTTTTCTTAGTTTTTTCTGTTGTTAATTTTAATATACTTTCTTTCATATCAATATCATTTGCAGTTTCACTAATTTTGTTGGCTTCATTAGCTGATACCTTATTGATAATTAAAGTAGTAATATTATAGTTTTGATTATTTAATTTTAGGTCCATAATAAGTTCATAATTTTGTTGAGAAAGCTTAGGAAACAAAACATAAGTATCCTCTAAATTTATCATGAAACTGTCTTCTTCTAAATAATAAGAAGTATATACTGAACCAAAAAATGTATAGGGTATAAAAATATTTGCATCATTATTAGATTTATTCTTTTCATTCCATTTTTCAGTTGCACAATCAACAAAACTATTTAATTTAATTTCTCTTGTTTTTGTAACTTCATCAAACATACAAATATTGTAATAATTAAATGCAACATCAATGCTATACCATTCATTAAAAAGCTTAATTGAATTCCATATTTCCAGAGAATTTGTATTATTCTTTTTTACATTATCAGTTGTTTTACCCCATATTAAAACACAATCAATTCCAATATAATCCATTGCTAATTTAAATATTTTGGCTAAGTTAGCAGAAGTAGCATATCCTGATTTAAACAGACTATAAACTTCATTCGCATTACGATCGATATATTGAGAATCAGTAATATTATTTTTACCATAAGTGATATTATCTATATCAAATTCTTTAACATTCTCATATATATTATCTATTACATTACTAATTACTGTGTTAATTCCATCTCTTAAACTAGAAACTGACCAAGAAAATTCTGGGTTAACAATAATTGGAATATCAATAAAAGCATTTTTAATAATTTTATAATAAATAAATTCAACTTGTTTAATAAGTAAATCATCTATTTCCTTCAAATTGTCTTCTTTTGAATTTAAATTTTCAGTTAAACCTTTATATAAATATTTATACGATTTTTCATATTGATTATCTGTGGTAGTAATTGTATTATTAGTATTTGGATCCTCGATTAATTTTTCAACTATAACCTTTTCATTATGTACCAGAATTAATTTTCCATTTTTGGTATATTCAATATCTAAATCATCCCAATCAATAAAACTTAATTCGGGATAATCGCTACGAAGAGAAATTTTTGCATTATTAAAATAATTTCGAAATTTATTTAGTTGATTTGAAAAAATAAGATAGGAATTTTGAATTGTTGAACTTTCTGAAGCATGTTTTCCTTTAAAAGACCTAACAAGATCAGTTGTATTTAGATATATGTAATCATTTTCTAATATTATATTATCTAAGTTATTTATTATCTCATTATATATATTTCTTTCAACACTATTAAGTTGATAATAATAATACTGATAATTATTTTTATTTATATAGAAAGTAAAGCTATAGACTTCACTAATTGTTCCGAAGAATAGGAACAAATAAAATAATATATTATTATATTGCATTTTTTTAAAAAAATGTTATCATCTTAAAAAATGGTAATTTTTATAATTTTATTTAATTTCTTTCTTATAATTTTTATATATTTATAATTTTTAATTATATAATAAGAAAAAAATTTAAATAAATTTTTAATTATTTTTTTTTTTTTAAATAATTTTATATGAATTAATAATAAATGTATTTTTTTTTTTTTTTTTTTATTTCAGTTTTTCTTGTTTCAGTTTTTTACTACTTATTTTATTTTATTCGATTAACAAGGGAATGAATCTTTAAATATTAATATATAAGAGTAAGGAAATTTAAAACCAATATATTATTTCATTTAATTCTAACTAGTTATTTAAAAAGTATATATGTATAAAATATTATTAAATAAAATTTATGACCCAATGTTTAAATAAAACTTTTAAAGTTAATTTTTGAAAATACTTATTATAAAAAAAATAGATATATGTAATTTATATAAAGAGAATTATAATATAGAAAGTTCTAAAAAATATATATATATTAAAAAAAAGATAGAGGTTAGGAAAATTAAAGGTATATATAGATTAAAAATTGTATAATGTTTAAATTAAAAAATTAAAATAAAGTAACATATAAAAAAATGTTAATAACAAAGAAATAGAGCTTATAAAATATTAAATATATATTTAAATAAATATTCATAATTTATAAATAATAATGAATAAATATTGATAATCAAATTTTTTTACTATACACTAATTTATATATATTAAATTTTTATTTATTTATTAAAGAAATGAAAAAAATAATTATTTGAAAAAAAAAGATATTATTTCTTTTATATATAATTAAAATATAATTATACGTAATTTTATTAAAAATTTTTCTTACATATAAAATTATAATAATAAAAAGATAAAATATACTAAACAATATATGTTTATAAAATATAATTACTATAATCTATTTATATTTTTTATTTGTTAAACATTAATGTGAATGCCCCTTAATATATATATAATATAAATTATTTAATAAAAATTTTTTTTTTCTTTTTTTAAAAAAAATAATTATTAAAATATAAATATAAACCGATATTTTCTAATTTTTAATACTTATTTTATTTTTTAAAAAAAAAAAAAAATAAATAAATAAATAAATAATAATTGTTGAATATTTAATTTAATAATTTAATAAATTAACAAGTAAATTAAATTTTCTACTTTTTAAAAATAATTTTATGTAAATTTTAGCTGATGGTCCCATAATATTATATTGAATAAGCCTTGAAACCATTTTTATAATGACAATACCTCTAGCTAAAACTGAACAAATTTTTCTTACACCAAATCTTGGAGCCTTAAATACAGAATCAAATTTTAATTGTTCTACTAAGGCTTTGCTTTATTCACTGCCAAGCTTCTTTTTAGTAATAACACCAACACTTATTATACCAGAGTAATAAGAAAAATACTAGTCATAGAAGCCCAAATACTACCAATACATGGATAGTAAAATAGAATTATCTTTTCTGAAGGATTACGTTTATTGTATTGAATAATAGCTCTCTGATATATCTCTTTAAAAACAAAGAATATTATTAAAAATGATATAAAACTTTTCATATTTTTAATAATATAATAGTTATAAATACATAAATGAGTAAAATAAAATTTAAGAGCATTACTAAAAAGAAATATTTATAATATATTCATTAATAAGAAATTTTATAAACATATGAATAATATATCCATTAGTATTATAAAAATATAATACTTATTAGAAGCAAATATTTCAATAACTTCTAATTTATTGATAAAATTAAAAAAAGGGGAAATTTTATAAATCATAAATAATAGATAATAGAAATAAATTTTCAATATTATTTTAAAAAAGTCAATTTTATTTGCTTATATAAAATATTTTTTAATTAAAAATATATAGTATAGAATATTAAAATATATTTTATTTTATTTTATATATAATATATATTAATAATATATAATCAATATATGAATATATATATTAATTAACCAAGTAAATGATTTATACATAAGAAGTATGAATATTTTGTATACATTTTTATTAATATTATTTAGTATATTTTAATATTTATTAATGAATATCTACATATAATTATTTAAAAATGTTATTATTCATTTATTACAAATTAATAAATTTATTTATTTTTTGTATATATATTAATTTATTTATATTATTAATTGAACTAAAAATAAATAATACTTTTCATTCCACCAAACCCCAGTATTTTTCGCCTTTAAAAAAGAAAAAAAAGGAAAAAATACATTTATAATTTTTCATTTTAAATAATATATAATAAAATTTAATAATTATTCATATTTTATTTTAAATTTTAATATATAATATTTAAAAGTTAATAATTAATTTTTTATTAATTTTTTGTTTTTTTTTTTAGTTAGTTTATATTCATAAATTATAAAATCTTTTTCAATAAAGGTAAAATAATTATATATACTATCTATATTTAAAATAATAACAATAATAATATTAATAATAATTCATATATGATTATAATAAAATTATTATAAACTCTATTTTTCTTTTATTTTTAAATAATGTTTGAATCATCTTTAATTCAAACTTTTTTTTAAAAAAAATATAAGATCCTAAGTAATTTTACTAAATAAATAATATAGTTTTTTACTGTAAAAAATATAAAAATGCCTATTATTCATATAAAATCTGAAGTTGAATATAATAAATATGTTAGCCAAGGAAAATTGGTAAATCATCATTATTATTAATATAAAATTATAAGATAAATTTTAAAAATTAAATTTATAAAATATATAATATATATCCAGACTGTTGTTGATTTCTTTGCTGAATGGTGTGGGTAAAGTTATAAAAAACTTATGTAAAAAATTTTATATAATAAAAATAAAAATATTAATTCTCTATTAAATATTATTCTATTAAATATATTATTATAAAAATTATAAATTTTTAAATAAGACCATGTAAAGCTATTGCACCACGTTTTGAAGCTTTATCAAACAATTTCAGAAATGCCAATTTCTTAAAAGTTAACATTGATGAAATGAATGTAATTATTAAAATATTATCTATTATCTTTTTTATAATAATACCATTAAAAATTAAAAAAAAAAAAAAAAAAATCTAAAAAATGAAAATAAAACAAAATAAAACAAATAATCAAAATTTATTGAAATGTAAAAATATAATAATATAGTCATTAGCTTCTGGTCTTTCTGTCTCTAGTATTCCAACTTTTATTTTCTATAAATCTGGTAAAACACTTCATCGTATCACAGGTGCTAATTATAACGAATTAGAAAGTACTATTAAAAAGTACTACACAAAAGAAGGAGGTATGCCAACTACTGGTGGTCATGTTCTTGGTTCAGGAAAGACTCCACAAGCTGGCTATCGTGCTACCGGTGAACCGGGTTCATTCCAACAGTTCCTCAGCAATCCACCACAAGCTTTAATATTTGGTATTGTTGTTGTTATTTTAATTTTCTGGTTCACAAAAGGTAAAGCTAGTGATGAAGATTATGCAAGATGGTTGAAGAATTAACTCTATATACATAAATTTATTTATTTAAAATAGTTTATTTATTAATAAAAAAAATAAAAAATAAAAAAAAATAGAAAAAAAAAATAATAATAAAAAAAATAAATCATAAAAAATGAATCATATATAATCATTATGATATTTGTTATATATAATTAATAGCGCATATAATAAAATAATGATAATACCATTGATAATAAATAAGTAGTGTAATAATAAAATCGTTAAAAAAAAAAAAAAAAAAAAAAAAAAAAAAAAAAAAAAAAAAAAGAAAAGAAAAGAAAATAATAATAATTATTATTATTTTTCAAAAAAATATTGAATAAATATTAGCAAATACATTTAAATATTAAATAAATAAATAAAATTTAATAAAAAGTATAAAAGATAATAATAGAAAAAAGGTAAAGAAAATATAACGAAAAAAAAATTATTGTAATAAAAAAATACTATTGAAGTTAAATAAATAAATATAAAGTAAAATTAATATTTTATAAAAATTTTAAAATAAAAAATAAGTATGTGGTATTATTTTACTTATTGGAAGGTAGTACAACATTAAATCTTTATGTAGTATAGATAAAGTTTATAATTTTCTTATTTTAAAAATCCAATCAATTATTAAATTCTTTTTTTTTTTTATTTATAAATATATAAATATATTTATATATATTTTTTTAGAATTGTTTTTAATAGTAATAAAATTCATAGTAAAATTTAAAAAAAAAAATATAAATTGAATATATTTAATTAGTTTAATATTATATTAATAATTTTATTTTTAAATTCAAAAATTTTAATATTATTAATTTTACATTAACTTTTTTTTTAAAAAAAATTTTTTTGAGGGTTTTTTTTCTTTTTTTTTTTTTTTTTATAATTTTATTACAAATAATAATCATTGTTCTTATTGTATAAATTAATTTTTATTTAGAAGTTATATTTTTATATAATATTAATATATCAAAAGTATTTGATCATAAAAATATAACAATTTCAATATTCTTTTTATTTTTTTTTAAAAAAAGAATTATTATTAATATTAAAATAATTAAATAATAGAAAATGATTGATAACACAAAAAAAAGAAAGTGGGATGATACTGGATATGTACAAAATTCTGATGATAAGCAACAGAAAATAAGTAATATTTCCTTAGAAAAAGCGATTGAAAGTAATCCATATTTAGCACATTTAAGAAAGCCTGAAAAATTAATAGCAGGACAAACAACAGCTGCTCAAGCAGAAAAAATTGAAGATGGTGATATAAATCCATTTACAGGAAAGCGTTTTACACAAAAGTATAAAGATATTTTACAAAAAAGAAGAAGCCTACCTGTTCATGCTCATCGTGATGAATTTTTGAATTTAATTCATAATAATCAAATGATTCTTTTAGTTGGTGAAACTGGTTCAGGAAAAACGACTCAGTTAGTATAAAAAAATGAATCTTTGTAAAATATATTATTTAATTTTATTTAATCTTATTTGTTTTTTTTATTATTATTATTATTTTTTTTTAATTATATATATATTTTAAATTGGAAATCTGTTTTTAAATTAAATTTTTAAAATTAAATTTAAAAAGAATTCCACAATTTCTAGTATATGATGAACAACCTCAAGAAAAAGGAAAAATGATCGCTTGTACACAACCAAGAAGAGTTGCAGCAATGTCAGTAGCAAAACGTGTTGCTGATGAAATGGATGTTACAATTGGTGAAGAAGTTGGTTATAGTATTCGTTTTGAAGATTGTACTTCACCAAAAACAATTCTGAAATATATGACTGATGGTATGTTGTTAAGAGAAGCTATGACTGATCCAAAATTACAAAGATATTCAGCTATTATTCTAGATGAAGCTCATGAACGTACTTTAGCAACTGATATTTTGATGGGATTAATCAAAAAAGTAATTTTATTTTACTATTTTTTTTATCAACAAATAAAATAATTATAAATTTTTTAAATTTTTATAAAAATAGTATTAAGGAATTTTCAATATTAGCAGATTAATTTATTAAAAGATGAGATTAATTACTTTATTTCAAATAGAAAATAGAAATATGTATTTTGGATGATAAAGGAGATTATTAAATAATAATGGATATTAAAATAAAAAGATAAAGAAAAAGAAAAAATATATATATATATTAATATATAATAGTATTAGAAAAAAATTATGTATTAGTGAATTATTTAAATTTCAAACAAAACAAATTAAATATATGTATAAGTGGTTTTCTTTTTAAATTAATCATGAACTTTATGTAAACTAAATCATTATACAAAAATAATTACAAATTAAATATTATGCATATTACAAATATGTATAATATATTTTTGCATATATTATTGAAAAATATATGTATTTTTGAACATCAAAAAAAAAATTTTTTTTTTTATTTGAACAATCCATTAAATCATATAATAGATTGCAAAAGCTAGGAAAGACTTAAAAATCATTGTTATGAGTGCTACTCTTGATTCTGAAAAATTCCAAAAATACTTTAATGATGCTCCATTATTGGTAATATATATATATATTAATAAAGATTTTTTATGAATTCAAGAAAAATTAATAAAATATATATATTAATTTCATATATATATATATAGAAAGTACCAGGTAGAACTTTCCCAGTTGAAATTTATTATTCACCAGAAGCAGAACGTAACTATCTTGATGCTGCAATTCGTACAGTTATCCAAATTCATACTTGCGAAGAACCCGGTGATATATTATTATTTTTAACTGGTGAAGAAGAAATTGAAGATGCATGTAGAAGATTAAGAGAAGAAAACAATTCGTTGATGAAAGCTTCAACAGAAATTGGTGAATTAAGACCAATTCCTCTATATTCTAGCTTACCACCAGCGATGCAGCAACGTATTTTTGATGATCCACCACCACCACGTGCTCCTGGAAAACAACCAGGTCGTAAGGTTATTGTATCAACTAACATTGCTGAAACATCTTTAACAATTGATGGTATTGTATATGTTATTGATCCAGGTTTCTCTAAACAAAAAGTATATAATCCAAGAATTAGAATTGAAAGTTTATTAGTTAGTCCAATTAGTAAAGCTAGTGCAAAACAACGTGCTGGTCGTGCTGGTCGTACTCGTGAAGGAAAATGTTTCAGACTTTACACTGAACAATCTTATATTAAAGATCTTAATGAACAAACATATCCAGAAATTATGAGAAGTAATTTAGGTAGTGTTGTTCTTCAATTAAAAAAATTAGGAATTGATGATTTAGTTCATTTTGATTTTATGGATGCCCCAGGTAATATTTAAACCTATAATATTTATATTTGCTTAATTATATAATAATGTTAAAGTTCTTATTAGTAATTGATAAAATTGATATTTATGTATATTGATGTACATAAAAATTTTTTGATTTCATTTGTTATTTATTATTTATAATTAATAATGATTAAATAGCTCCAGAAACATTGATGAGAGCATTAGAATTGCTTAATTATTTAGAAGCATTAAATGATGAAGGTGAATTAACAAAAACAGGTGAAATTATGGCTGAATTTCCACTAGATCCTCAACTTTGTAAAATGTTAATTGCTTCATCCAAATATAAATGTTCTGATGAAGTATTAACTATTGTAGCAATGCTTTCAGTACCTAATGTATATATACGACCAAAAGATCAAAAAGATAGAGCAGATGAAAAAAGAAGACAATTTGAACATGATGATGGTGATCATATTACCTTATTAAAAACTTTTCAAGCTTTTAAAGCAAATCATGAAAATCCAGATTGGTGTTACAATAATTATTTAAATATTAGAAGTTTAAAAAGTGCAGATAACGTTCGTATTCAAATTGAAAATATTATGAAACGTTTAAAATTAGATGTAGTTAAATTAGAAGATGATAGAAAATATTCTAGTATTCGTAAATCATTAACTGCTGGATTTTTTATGCAGGTAGCTCATTTAGAAAAATCTGGTCATTATCTTACTATTAAGGATAATCAAGTAAGTACTTTATATATATATCTAATTTATTATAAATGACAATAATTAAAAATAATAACGATAATAATAATAATAATAATAATAATAAAAATTAGGTTGTGTTTATTCATCCTTCTTCTTGTATAATGGAAAAGCCTGAATGGGTGGTTTATAATGAATTTGTATTAACTACTAAAAATTACATGAGAACTATTACAAAAATTAAAGGAGAATGGTTGCTTGATATTGCACCACAATACTATGATATGTCTAATTTCCCAATGTGTGAAGCAAGAAGAGCTCTTGAAAGAATTATCAAAAAACATAAATTAAGTAGTAGTCATAGAAGAAAATAAATATTTAATTATAATTATTTATTATAGACAAAAGTTAATTTTTATAATAAAGATTTATATTTTATTATTATTATTTTTATTATTATAATTATTTTATGCGATTAATTTATTATAAAATGAATAACTAAAAGAAGATGTTTCTTCTATATATAATTATTTTAATGCAATTAATTTATTATAAAATGAATAAATAAATAAAAATGTTTCTACTATTTTTTAAGTTTAAACTCTAGCAGTTAATAAAAATAAAATAAAGGATATGTTTTTGATTTTGAATTAATTTTTATTTTATATTTTATCTTGTTTTATCTTATTTATTATAATGATTATTTATTAATTAATTAATTTAATAAATAAAAAAATTTTTTTTTAAAAAAAAAAAAAATAAAAGTAAAAATAAAAATAAAAATAAAATAAAAAAAAAAAAAAAAAATTAAAGAAATTTTTATTTTATTAATTATAAAGAAAATTTAATTTTCTTTGCAATATCTACTGGTATTGATATCAAAACCAACAACCGGGAATTGCCTTGAAAATTGTATAACATCTTTCTTTAATTCTTCAATTTCTGGATAAGTATTGGTATTCAATGCATTCTTGAAATTACGTAATTTACCTTTTAATTAATTAAAAAAAAATTGTAAAAAAAAAAAATAAAATAAAAATAAAAATTAAAATAAGAAAAAGTTAATAAATTATTTTATTATTACAATTATCTACCTATTTATTTATTTATTTATTTATTTATTTATTTATTTATTTATTTATTTATTTATTTTTTATTTTTTATTTTATTTTTTTATTTATTTTTAATTTATTTATTCTTTATGCCTTTCATATTTCTTAAATCTTTTGTTACTATATATTATTGTTATTTACCTTTAACTTGTTCATGAATTTTTATACTTATTTTTATACCACGATCAACAAATTCTGCGATTTTCTTAAAATCTTCTTCCTTTAATTCACGAGATGTCATTGCTGGGCTACCCATTCTTAAACCGCTTGGTAATATAGCACTTTTATCTCCTGGAATAGTATTTTTATTTGTTGATATATTAGCTTTTTCAAGTACTTTTTCCACTCTTGCACCATCAATTTTCTAATAGTAGTCATAGATAAATTGATTTTTATAAAATATTTAGATATTATATATATTAAATACAATTGAAAAATTTAAAAAAAAAAAAAAAAAAAAAAAAAATACCTTTGGCTTTAAATTTAAAACCAATAAATGGGTATCAGTGCCATCAGAAACAATTTTATAACCCATTTTTTTAAATTCATTTTCAAGAACTTTACAATTCTTTAAAACTTGACCTTGATATTTTTTAAAACTTTCAGTTTTAACTTGCTTTAATGCAACAGCTAATGCTGCAATGGAATTATTATGTGGACCACCATGTAGTTGTGGGAAAACAGCCATATTAATTTTCTTTTCAAGATCATAAAATTCTAATAATTTATAATTATTAATAATAATAAATATTATTATTTATTATTATTATTATTATTATTATTATTATTATTATTATTATTATTATTATTATTATTATTATTATTATTATTATTATTATTATTATTATTATTATTATTATTATTATTATTATTATTATTATTATTATTATTATTATTATTATTATTATTATTATTATTATTATTATTATTATTATTATTATTATTATTATTATTATTATTATTATTATTTATTATATTAATAATATTCAAATAATACCTTTTAAATTATGCATAATAGTTCTTCTAACACCTTTTCTATAAAAAATTAAAGCTCCTCTTGGACCTCTCAAGGATTTATGAGTTGTAGTAGTAACAACATCACAAAATTCAAATGGATTACTAAGATATCCAGCAGCAATCATACCTTATTTTTATTAAAATTATTATTATTATGATGATGATGGTGATTTTAATTATAATTATTAATAATAATATTATTATTATTATTATTATTATTATTATTATTATTATTATTATTATTATTATTATTATTATAATTATTTATTATTAATTTTTATTATCATCTATTATTAATTATTATTATTATTATTATTATTATTATTATTATTATTATTATTATTATTATTATTATTATTATTATTATTATTATTATTATTTATTAATTTTTATTATCATCTATTATTATTATTATTATTATTGTTGTTGTTGTTGTTGTTGTTGTTGTTATTATTATTATTATTACGACATTTAAACATACCACTAACATGTGCAATATCAGCCATTAAATATGCTTTGGTAAGTTTTGCTATCTTTTAATAATAATTTTTCAATAAATATATCAAAAATTAATAACATAAATAAAATATTAAAATAAAATATTATTTCTTTATTATATATATAATATTATTATTATTTAATAAAAATCAGATCTCTAAATATTTTACTTTTTTCATGCGTTCATAGTCAAAGTTTCTTGAATAAGCACTGGAACCAGCAACAATTAGTTTTGGCTTAAAAGCTTTAACTAATACTTCAAGTTGATCGTAATCTATCAAACCAGTTTTTTCATTACAGTAATATGGCATTGTTTCGAAAAATTTTGATACTCCTGATACCTTTCTATTAACTGTTTGATGGCCATGCGATAAACTATTATTAATTATTAAACATAAAGTTTTTTTTTTAAGTTTTATTATTATTTTTTCAGTTTTAATATTATATATAATAAATAATTCATTTAAATTTAATAAAAATTTATATATTTATATATTTATACTATTTAAATTTTCATATACATACTGTCCACCATGAGATAAACTTAAACCCATAATTCTATCATGAGGATTTAACAAAGCAGTATAAACACTCATATTAGCAGGTGTACCTTTTATATATATATTTTTTTAATTTTATATATAAATATATAATATTTATGGTTAGGAAAATTAAATAAAATTAATAATAATAATAATAATAATAATAATAATAAAATATAAATAATAAAATAAAATAATAATAGCAATAAAAACAATATAATATTATTTAAAAATTAAGATGTTTACATCTTTACTATTATATATATATATATATTAAATTCGACATTTACCTGATAATGCTTGTACATTAACACCCCAAAACTCGGGATCTAAATTAAATGCTTCTAAAGCTCTTTTCTTACAAATATTTTCAATCATATCAATATATTGGTTTCCACCATAATAACGAGCTCCGGGATAACCTTCTGAATATTTATTTTGTAATACTGAACCAAGAGCTTCTAAAACAGCAGCAGAAGTATAATTCTTTTTATTTCATTATTTTAAAATTTTCAATAAATTAAATAGATATATATGATATAAAGAAGAAATTTTTATTAAAAATGAAAATAATATTGAAAATTTTTACTATTATCTTTTTTATTCATTATACTAATAATTAATAATTAATATTCAATATATTTAATACAAAGATTCTAATAATAACAACAACAACAACAACAATAATAATAATAATAATAATAATAATAATAATAATATAAAAGAATTATTAATTTACTTCAGAAGGAATTAAGTTTATACTTTCATATTGTCTTTTTTTTTCTTTTTCAATTATATCGAATAATTTCGGGTCATTTTCTAATAAGCTCTTATTTAAAAACTTTTTTTTTTTATCATTATTTATAATAATAAAAATATTGTATATTAATTATTAGTTATACATATATATATATTACATTTTAAATTTTAAAATTTAATCATTATACATATAATAATAAAATAAATGAAAAATACTGCGTTTTCTTTAGATAATTGATGATATGTTAATTTTTGTAATTTAAAACCATTATTATTAATAATATTATTTCCAGATGTATTTAAATTTAAGTTCAACGAATAATTTGTCTTAAGATTTTGAATTAAATTTCTTTTTCCTGTTAATGAAAAGTATTTGCAAGTTTTAACTAAAGGATTTAATGTTTTTTGAGACAATGCATTTATTTGAAAACTCATTTTTTATATATTTATTATATATTCTTACAATTTTTAAATAAATAATAAATTATGTTTAAATAAATTTTATATATATATATATATATATATATAAATCAATTTTACTAAAAAAAAAAAAATAAAAAATAAAAATAAAAAAAAAAAAAAAAGATATATTCACACTTTTTTAAAATTATTTGATATTTTCAAAATTATTTTCTATTTTATAAAATTTAATTTAAAAATAATAAATCTATTATTTTTAAATATTTGATATATAAAATTTCAAATTAGAAGGAAATTTCTATAACAATATTTATAAAAATTAGTAAATTAATAATTAAATAAAAATATATTAAGATACTTTCTAATTTTTGATAAAATTTAAATATAAATAATATATATATTTGTTAAGTATTTTTGATTATAAATAATTTAAAAAATTAAAATATATTAATTAAAAAAATAATATATTATGAACTGTAATTGTCTTTGACATAAAGTAATCAATGAATTTTAACTATATTTTATAAATTTTAATTATTATATTTAAGAAATATTATTCTTAAATATTTATAAGCAAAAAAAAAAAAAAAAAAAAAAAAAAAAAATATATATATATATATATATACTTATCAAGAATTATTAATAATTATAATAATAATAATTATTTTATTGAAAAAAAAAAAAAAAAAAAAAAAAAAGATTGCCATAAAAATAATAATATTATTATTTTGTAAAATCCGTGCCTGAAAACTTTATTCATATTCTCCTTATCAATCAATTTTCTTTATTTACTTATTTATTTATTAAAAACTGCAAATGATACCAAAGCAATTCTTTAAATATTTAAATTAATCATAAATTATTATTATAATCACCCTTTTAATAACAGTTCATTTCTATCATCACTATGAAAATTATATATGAATAAAAAAGAAATTGATTATACTATTCTTAGCTTTTGCTCTAGTTTTGATTTTTATTTATTTATTATTTTTAATTTTTTATCATGAATACATTTTTTTATTTTATATACATAAAATAAATTATTAATATCATTATTTATTATTATTTTTTTTTTCAATTAATTACTTATATCAACATGAAATAAATATAAATTAATAATAATATATTTAAATTATCTTATTTATTATACAAATTAAAATAATAATCTTGAAAGTTTATATAATTAAATAAAAATAATAAAAAATAATTGTATAATTGTTAAGAAAGAAAAATATAATTCATTTTTCTAAAATATATATAAAATATATATAAATGTATATTAAAATTAATAGTATTAAATTAATTATTTATTAATTTTATAATGATAATGTTAATGATAATGTTAATGATAATGATAATTTGATTTAAAATTATAAAAGTTAAAGTATTGATTGTTAACAAAATTGACAATTAATTATGGATAAAACGTATAATTTATGTTATCATTAATTTAATAAATAAATTTTATATTTATATAATATGTTGATTCTGATTTAAATATTTTTAAGCATAGTAAGATTATATTATATATAAAAGATATAGATTTTTAAATATATAACATATAATATTTTGGTATAATATATATTATAAAGTATATATATATATATATATTATTAATTTTTTTTTATTAATTCATAACTTCATTCTTAATATAAATCATAATCGCCAAATTCTTCAGAAAATCCTCTTTCAAGTAATATTTTTTGTTTCTGTAATTCACGAGCTTTTTTATCCTTTATTTCTTGTTCATGTAATTCCTTTATTTTTTCATATGAAACTTTATTTAATGTTGGATAACCATCCTTTTCCTTATCTTTATCCTATTTATTTTCAATTTAAATTCATATAAATATGTTTAATTTTAAAAAATATAAAACAATAGAACATAATGATAATAATAATAATAATAATAATAATAATAATAATAATAAATGTATAGTATTAACAAAATATAATATTTCATAAAATATTAAATATAAATTAAAATTAATGAATGAGAGGTTCTCTAAGTAATATTTGAAAAAATAATAATAATAATAATAATAATAATAATACTTACAATTTTACCAAGCAAAACAACATTTTCACCACGAATAATAAATACTCCTCTTTCTTTTTCACCATAACAGTCATTTACAATAATTCTTTCTAAAGTATCTTGAAGAACAAGATTTGCTATATTTAATAAATTTATATTAACATTAATCTATTAATAATAAAATAAATAAGAAGAAGAAATTTATAAACTAAAAATAATAAATTATATATATTTAATATTATTACTAACTATTATTGAATTATTAATAAATATTTACCAAATTGATCGTATGAACGTAAAATACCGATTAAATTTCTTCCATCTCTAAGAACAACAAGTAATTTTTCTTTTTTAAATATATAATTTATTAATTATATATATAAATATGTAAAAATAAATTTATTTTATTATTCAAATTGAGTAAAAAAAAAAATTGATATCTATTATAAATATAAACATACTGTCAACACAATCAATTAAACTTGCAGTTCCTGGTAAAAAACTTTCCATTTTAAATTATATGTACTAAAAATAAAATAAATAAAATAAAAATATACACGTATGTAAATATATAATTTTTATTAATTTTATAAAATAAGTTTTTTTATAAAAAAAAAAAAAAAAAAAAAAAAAAAAAAAAAAAAAAAAAAAAAAACTATATTAATATCAATATTAAATAATATGTTGAAATGATATTTCATCTTATTTCTTCAGTTCTTCAAATTTATTCATATATAACTGACAAACATTATTAATAATATATTTTTTAGAAATTAACAAAATTTTATGAATTATTTATCCATTTTATAATAATTTAAAAATATTTGAACCTAAACTATTATTATTTGTATTATTTTAATATATTATTTGATTTACATTATATATATATATACTTATTTTTTACAATATTAATATAAATAAAAATTAAAGAATACTATTTCCTGTTTTATATGATTTTAGCTTTTACTTTTATAAATCATAAACTTTTATTTTAATATGAAATTATTAATTTTTTATAAAATTAAAAAAAATAAAATTTATCTTAAATATATACATATTTAAATATTACTTATTTTATTATACAATTCAAAGAAATTCTTAAAATTTTACTTGTTTATACTTCAATTATTTTTCAATATGTATAAAAATTCCATTCATTAATGCTAATAAAAAATTTTTTAATTATTAAGTAGAATTCTTCAACTAAAAAAAAAAAAAATTAATTAAATAATAATTTCATTAAAAATTAATTTATATATTTACTGTTTAACCAATAACAATAGATTATTAATAACAAAATAAATAATAGATTTTTAAAATAATATTATTTATTTATTTTCATATAAATTATTTATTTATTAATATTTGATTTATGTATTTATTTATCAATTTATTAATTTATTTGTCTATTTATTTATTTGTTTGTTATTATTTCTAAAAAGATAATTTAAATAAAAAATATAAAAAATAATAATAAATAATAAACAAAGTATACATGTAATACATTATTAGTATTTTAAAACTAAATGATAATTTAGATCGGAAGATAAAAGAAAAAATATGTATAACAATGAAAAAAGAAAATAATAAAGAAACAGAGGAATAACTCTAAAACAATTTCAAAGATAATTTTATTTTTTTTATATAAAAAGGTTAAAAAATAAAAGAAACTAACATCATATCATTATAAATTATTTGGTTCAAAAGTCAGCATTTTACTTTAAATCATTGGACAAAGTTACATAATTTATAAAAATTAAAAATTGCATTATTATTTTTCCTTTAGCCTTAACAAACAAACAAAAATAAAGGAGAGTTGCACATCGAGTTACATTTCACCAAATTTTATTTTTTCATTATGGCGTATTACATAAAAAATAAATAAATAAATTTTTTATTTTTTATTTTTTTTTTTTTTTTTTTTTTTTTTTAATTCTTATTTTTTATTTTTTATTTTTTATTTTATATTTTTTATTCTTTTATTTTAATATTTTTTTTTATTCTTGGCTAATGCAACATCATGTAATGTGTCACTTTGAGAAATGTATCATATTTAAAAAATAATATAGAATTTTACTATTTTTAGTAATACTTGTAAATTATTGTTGTTATAGGTGTCTCAGTATATATTTAGAGTATTAATAATGAATTTATAATATAATTTTAATTTATAATTATATCAATTATATCAATTCATTATTTTAAATATATAAATATTATTAATATAAATAATTACACATATTTTAAGATAAATTCAAAAAAAAAAAAAATTATTATGTAAAAATTGATTTAAACCGAAATTATGTACAAAACATAAAAATCCTTTAATAATAAACTTTTATAATAATAATTTAAAACAATAAATATTATAAAAAATTGAATTTAAAGCTTTAATATTTATACATTGAATTCTCTATTGAGTTGAATAATATATTTAAATTAATATTTAATAATATTTAATAGTTAATTTCTGAAATTATGAATTCTTAAAAAACAAGTATTTTGGACTAACGAATTTCATAAAAAATTAATTTTATTAAAGATAAAACATATGAAAAATATTTATATGTTAATTATTAATTATATTATTAATAAATAAATAAAATCATGAATGTACTAAAAAAAAAAAAAAAAAAAAAAAAAAAAAAAAAAAAAAAAAAGATTAAAGGTAATGTTAAAATCAAAATCAAATTAAAAAAATAATTATATTAAGTCCAAAAAAAAATAAAAATAAAAAATAAAAATAGAAAATACTAAAAAGAAAGAAAAGGCTAAGACTTTAAGAAGAAAAAAAATGAAAATCTAAAAAAATAAACTTTGATACTTAAAATATTATCATTAATAACATTTTCACCAAAAAACCTAAAAAATCTTCTTCTTCTAATTTCCGTTATAGTTTTAGTTAATGATGATGATATTAATGAAAAAAATGATGACATTACCATCATCTACCAGTTCTGGAGATTGTTAATTATCATTTAATTTACAAATTTTTATAAATGAGCCACTAAGTATATCCTAACCAATAATTAAATATTGAACAACATCCCAGTTTTGTCATTCATTGAACTTCAAAAACATCATCATTTATAGTATTTCATAGCTGTTCTGTTCATTGAATTAATTAGGCCTGAAAATATTAATTAAAATATACTGATTTTTATCATTTATTTTATCAAAAACTATGCTACAACATCTATTGATTAACCTTCCAAAATTAGATATATATCAACAATATGGTTTTATCATCAAATATATGCAAAAATACTATGATTTTAAACCCATTAATTATTATTTAAATATTATAAAAATTATAAAAATTATTATAAAAATTATTATAAAAAAAATATTATTTACTATTTATTATTTAAATATTATTTATTATTTATTTTTAAAATTAATTAAATATTATAAAATATATTATTAAAAATATTATAAAAATTTATTATTAAAATTAATTAAATATTATTATAAGATTTATTATAAACTATTAATATTATTTAATATTATAAAACTATTAAATTAATTATAAAATTATTAAAATTATTAAATTATTTATTATTAAATTATTTATTATTAAAATTAATTATATTTATTATTAAAAACTATGCAAAAAACTATTCAAAATCAATTCAAAAACAATCAATCAATTTTTAAAAATAAAAGAATTCAAAAAATAAACGGGTTTTTAAAGTTTATTTGGATATTGTTTTTTGCATAGTTTGATATAAAAACCATACCATTTTGACAGTTATTGATATAGCCTTCCAAAAACATTAAATTATCAACACATAATTTGAACATATATTTGTTATAAAAACCTGTATGTTTATTTTAATAATTTGGAAGGCTATATCAAATATGATCAAAAAACAGCAATGATATATTATCAATAAAATCACCTACAACTTTACAAAGTAACTATAAATACATAAATATTTAAAAAAAAAAAAATTATATAACCTTTTAAAATAAATAAAGTTTTAATAATTTTTTTTAAAAAAGAAAATAATAATAATAATAATAATAATAAATTAAATTAAATTACTAAAACTTTAAAAATTTTACTTGCTATTAAAAATATATATATATTATTGCATATTTGCAAATAAAAATATAAAAAATAAGAAGTAATAAAATAATGCAAATAATAAAATTAATAAATATATAAGAAATACTAAATTATTAATAAAATATGAATATAAAATCCATATCTTGATCATATATATACCAAATTATATAGCTTTATACTTAATAAAAATATTAACGCTTTAATTATTCTATAAATAAAGTATTTTTAGTCGTAGGTATTAACCCCATCAATTTTTTTTTCCTTTTTTCCACATTATTAATATTAAATGATTGTTAAAAAGTATTAACTTAATTTAATAATAAATTATTTAATAAATAATTTTTACTATTTCTCAAAAATTAAAATAATAAACATATTTTAACCTACATTTTTTTCCTATTAGTAATACAAATATTTTACATTATTCCAAAAAAAAAAAAAAAAAAAAAAAAAAAAAAAAAAAAAAAAAAGCATAAAAGTATAGCCAAAAACTATATAATAACATTAATGATAAGAAAATAAAAAAAAATAGTATTTCTAATAAATATTAATATCAATGTCAATCAATAAAAATTTTTTTTATTTATTCATAACAATAATTAAATCATTATTAATGATTATTTTAACTTATGATTAATTTATATTAATAATATTAGATATTATTAGATATAATAAATATTAATTAAAAATATTTTATTCATTATTAAATTTTACTATATTATTATTATATATATTTATATATTTATTTATTTATTATTTATTTATTTAATGGTATATTATTTTATTCTAATAAAATAAATCCAATTGTTCATATAATAAAATTTTTCTGTCTTTTCATTACTCTTTAAAAAAATATAAATTCAAATTTTTTGATTATATCATTAATAATAGTTAAAATTCACTGTTTAGGTAAAAGACATTAAATTCTTTAATTTAAAGAGTTAAAGTTCATCATGAGAAGATAAAGTTAATATTTTTTTGCATATAAATCAATCTTAATTAATGTTCTATTAAAACTTTTTTTTCATGGTATAAATTTTTTTTTTTATTTTCAATTTAAATATTCATTTACATCTTTATTAAATATTATTTATTATTAATATTTATATTTTTTTATAATATCTATAAATTGATAAATTAAAATTTATTTATATAATTATCTATTTTTCAAATTAATATAATTTATATTTTATATGATTATCACAGATCAATAATTTCCAATTTTATATTGATTTTATTTACCATAAATAGATAAATTAAGATATTTTCAAACCATATTTAAATTCTAATATATATAAGCATGGTTTACTCTTTTTATTAATTATTTTAATAATGATTAGAATATCATTAAAATTAAAATACTAAATAAAAAAAATTAATAATTATTAATGAATATCGATAAAAAATGATAATATATCAATCTTATAATATTAATAGAATTTAATATTATTAGATTATAAAATTAATATTTGCATACTATTATTATTGTTATTATTTTTATTTATTTATTTATTTATTTATTATTAACTTTTATTTATTTATTTATTTAATAGCAATCCACTAACTATATAAAAGTAATAACAGTAAATAATTTTTATTGTTTTTACTATTATTTAGTTGATTATTTATTTATTTTTATTATTAAATCTATTTAGTAAGTGGAATAGCAATGTAATACATAAACAAATATAGAAAATATAAATGGAATTTTCTTTAATTTGTATAAATAAAGTAATGAAACCTCAATTTCTAGGCTAAAGTTATTTTGTATCGAAAAGAAATTTATTAATCACAATTTCTTTTAGTTTTTTAATATAAAAAATTTACCATCCAAAATTAAAACTTTAAATAATTTATACCAAATATTTATCATTATTACTCTCATTTATTGATTAGTTATTTTTAAATATTATCTACTATATATATTTATATATAAATATATATATATAATTTTTATATTTTCATTATTTATATCACAATTTTCATCAAAGTTATTATTAATGATTAATAATTATATATAATACCATAAAACTATTAAAATAATAAAACTTTTGTTTATTATTATTACAATAGTATATATTTATTTATTTATTTATTAATTAATTAATTTTTGATTTATTTAAATTTAAATTGTAATTAATAAATGATCATGAAATTTATTTTACCACTGTTTTATCTTTTCTATTATAATTAATACTTTTATACTACTGTATTTTATTATAATTTATTATGATATATTTGCAATATGTTTATTAAATATTTAAATATATTATAGAATATTTTCCATTTTTCATTGTTACATATCTTTTCTACGTAATAAAATTTTTCTTTTAATATATTTATATATTTATTTATATTGTTTAATTCATAACAATAATTTTAAGATTTATAATAAAATATAATATATTAATATATTTCATTTATTTAAGGAATATTTGATGAATTAAAATGAAATAAAAAAAAAAATTAATATGTAAGAAACATTATTTTGATTTAATTTAATTTTAATTTAATGTAATATGTGGTTAATACATATTATGTTTATATCAGACTACTATATAAATAAATAAATAAAAAAAAACGTTTCTATAAATAATTTTAATCATTTCTTTTATTATTTATTTTAACTATAAACTTTATTAATTATTATTATCATTATTAAGGATATTAAATATATAACTATTATGATTGTTATTATTTACTGGAATTATATTATATAAGATTAATTATGAATGATTTATATTATAATATATTTAAAAACATTACTTTTCTTTTATTGTTATTATAGCCTAATGTTTAATTTATATTATGATAGTATTATATATAATAAACTTTCATTATTATTATTATTATTATTATTATTATTATAATCATTTATTTATGATTTAAATATTGTTGTTAAAAAACTATTAAATAAAATTTCATTCTATATATATATATAACAAAATCTGTAAAAAAATTTTTTCAAAAAAATAAAAAATTAATACAAATAATAATAATATTATTATTAATAAAATAAGCGTTTTTTGTTTAAAGATTTTATCAAAATATAGGAAGGATAAAAATAAATAAATTATTATATCTATATTCGTAAGTTTCTATAATTATAAATAATGAAAATGAATGGAAATTTATCCTTTAATAGAGAGAATTATTAGGCATTCTTCAAATATTTAATTTTAATAATATTAATTATTAACTAAAAATATAATATACATATTAGATATAATAAAATAATGTATTATATATATATATTCATTACACATTGTTCTCAACATATTTATAATTATTAATATTAATTATAAATTAAAAAATAATATCCTATACCTTATATATTATATATTCATATTTAATATCAATATCTCTAAAAAAAAATAAACAGATATAATAAAATGGAATAAAAAATAATAATATATAATATTTATATATTAATTTCATTTATTAAAGAATTTTAATAAACAAATATATTATTATATAATTTATATATTAATTTTAAATAATATTTTATAAGAAATTCTTAAAAAAAAAATAGATAAATAAATAACAATAAATGAATAAATAAATATTATTAATAATAAGATAAGAACTTTTGAATTATTAACATTACTATTTTTAAATTTCTTTTAAATTTTATAATTTCTTATTTATTTTGGATTTCAAATAATTTTATTACCATTTTTGTAAAATTATATTTTATTAATGTTAAATTATATAATTCATTTATATTAAAAAATGATAACAATATAGATAATAAAATAATTTTAAACAACAGTGATAATAGTAAAAAAAAATATCAAAATGTGTGAAAAAGTTTTTCAAATCGTTCCCACTGTTCAAAATTACGCTTGGGGTAAAATTGGTTTAAACAGTAAAGTTGCGGAATTAATCTCAAATGCATATCCAGAAATTGAAATTGATAAAAGTCAAACTTATGCTGAAGTAATAATAATAATAATAAAATTTATTTATTTATATATTTAAAAAAAAAAATATTTTAATAATTATATTATGTTTATATATATATTATTTTATTTTATAACAGTTATGGATGGGAACACATCCAAATGGACCTTCTGTAATAAAAAATACTGGTGAATTATTAAAAAGTTATATTTCAAAAAATCCAGAATTACTTACAACTGATATAGCTGCAAAATACGGTGATTTACCATTTTTATTTAAAGTACTTTCTATTAGAAAAGCTTTATCTATTCAAGCTCATCCAGATAAAAAATTAGCTGAGTATCTATTTCAAAATTTTCCAGATAAATATAAAGGTAAAATAATTTAAAGATATACATATTTATATATATGCACTAATATTACAAATTTTAATAAATAAAATAACATTTTACAAATTAATAAATTTAACTTTATTATATATTTTTTTTTTTTTTTTTTTTTTTTGTAAATATATATATATTAAATAATATTATTATTAATAATATAAAATAAAAGATGACAATCACAAACCAGAAATGGCCATAGCATTGACACCTTTTGAAGGTCTTTGTGGTTTTAGACCACTTGAAAATATTAAGAATAATATTCAAAAGTATCCAGAAATCATTGACGCCATTGGTAAAGAAATTGTTGATGAATTTATGGATATTACAAAAGATACACAATCTAAAAATGTTTTAGATATTGAAAGAAATAAGAATGCTTTAAAAAATCTTTATAGATCATTAATGGAACAAAATCATACCATTATTAAAACTCAACTTGACAAATTAATTAGTCGTATTTCTAAAATCGATCCAAATCCACCAAAGGGAACTTTAGATGAAGTTTTAATAAGAATTGAAAAACAATATCCAGGTGATGTTGGAATTTTCTCGATTTTCTTATTAAACTTTGTATCCTTAAAACCTGGAGAAGGTTTATATTTAGCAGCTAATGAACCACATGCATACGTTTCGGGAGGTAATATTAAATTAAATTTAAAGACAATCTAAATTTTAATATTTGATGAAAATAATAATTGAAAAAAAAAAAAAAAAAAAAAAAAAAAAAAAAAAAAAGTAATAATACTACTATACCGTATATTTCAAATTTATAATGTAAAATAATAGTAATAATAAAAAAAAAAATATAATTAAATTTAATAAATAATTATATTTATATTACATTATATATATATATATATATATTGTTAGTTATAATTGTGATAACTATCATAATCATTATAGTATAATAATATTATTATTATAATTGTTATTTTAGTTATTGTAATTATTAAAATTTACAATATTATTAGTATTTATTTATTTATTTCATTGTTAATTTAAAAATTATTTATTATTATTGATATTAGTATCCATAGTAAGATTTATAATACTGTTTTTATTAATAATATATATCTAATATTAAATTTTATTAAATTATTTTGTTTAGACTGTATTGAATGTATGGCTGCTAGTGATAATGTTGTTCGTGCTGGATTAACACCAAAATTTAAAGATGTAGAAACTTTAGTTGATATGTTAACATATACTTGTAAATCAGCGGACAATCAAATTGTTTCAGGATCATCATATTTAAATTCCACTTCAACTGTATTATATAATCCACCTATTGAAGAATTTTCTATTTTATGTACCACTTTATCGTCAGATGGTATAAAATCAGAAACATTTGAAGGTGTTAAAGGACCAAGTATTATACTTACTACAGAAGGAAAAGGCCGAATAATTTATAACGAAAAAATTTTCGACACATGTGCAGGTTCTGTATTCTTTGTTGGTGCAAATACATCTATTACTTTAGAAACTTCAAGTAATAAAACTATATTCTATCGTGCTTATTCTGAACTATCCAAAATTCAATCATTCGATAATATAAATGAAAATGAATAAATAAACATAATTTTTTTTTTAAAAAAAAAAAAAAAAGAAAAAGAAAAAGAAAAAAGAAAAAGCGCGTAGTATCATCGATAATGATATTTACATTATATATTATATATATATATTAAATATTAATTAAAATTAAAGAATATTATAAATTTATATAAACTATATAATCATATATAGATATATACATATACAATCATAGAAATAGATAATTATTATTAAAAAAATATTTAAAAATTACCAATTATAAACACACATATATATAATAGTATAAATCATTGAATTTAGTTGATAAAATAAGTTTTTTTTTAAAGAAAACAATAAATATTCATATTTGTAATAATAATAATAATAATAATAATAATAATAATAATATATATTTTTATATATTTTTGTTTTCATAATTTTCCTTATAATTTATATATATAAATTTATTTTTCCATTTTTATAAATATAATTATTCTAAATTAAATCAAAATAAAAAAAAAAATAAAATAAAATAAAATAAAATAAAAAAAAAAAAAAAAAAAAAAATAGATATATTATAATGCTTTATTTATGTTGTTTATATTTCAGAATGTTTAATTTTATTAATCTTTAATTGTAAAATAAAAAGAAAATGGTTTTGCAAATAAAAAAAAAAAAAAGATAATAATAATACATTACAATTTTTATGTTTATAATGACTAAAAATTTAGTAAAAATAGATAATTCTGATTGTTCATATCCATTATCATTGAATTATAAATCATTATTATTCGAAATAAAATATATGGAGTTACTTTATAATAATGTGTTAATATAACAACTTTTAAATTTATACTTTTAAATATTTAACAAAGTATATAAATAAATATATTTGAGAAAATATTTATCTTACTTTGTTAATAAACACACATAATATATATTTTATACAAAATATATAATTTTATTATTTATTTATTAATTCTCTTATAAAACATTATAATTCATATAAAATGCACTTTTATTAATATTTTCTATTCACTTATTTTTGGATTAATAATATATAATATTAATTTAATATTATACAATTTGATGCTACTAATATTAATGTATACGTAGTTTATATTGTATACAAATTGTATTTATTTTTATAATAATTTTATAAATTCTTTATCAGGTTTCCCTTTAAATATCACTTTGAGATATATGAATAAAATATTAAATAAAGATTTTATTTTTTATTTTTTTATAATCCATCTTTTTATAAAAAATAATAATAATAATAAATAAGTAAATAAAATAAAATATATAAAATTAATGATAAATTTTTTTTCTTTGTTATTGTGTATTTTAACCATTAATTTTAATAATATATATATATATATATATATATTTAAAAAGTCCACATGTTAATTTATTTTAAACTATTTGTTGAAATTCATCTTTGCTATTTAATATAAAAAAAAAAAATTTTTTTTATTTAACAATTTTTAATTTTTATTTTAAATTTTATAATCAAATGTTTTTTTCTTTTTTTTTTTTTTTTTCGCTATAATTTTTTTTTTTTTTTTTTTTGAGATTTTTAATTATAAATTTTACCAAAAATGTATTTGTTATCTTTAATGTATATATTTCTTATATATTTAAAGTTTGTAATACTAAAGTGTTATATTTTTGAAGACACACAAAATATTAAAAAAAAATAATTTAATACTATTAGTAACAGAGAATCTAACAAAAGTTAATCTTATATAATAATAATATATTTAATTATAATAATTATATTAGAACTTTCCTATATTTATTAAAAAATTATAAATTTCATATTAGCAATTTAAACATTATTTCTACTCTAAATTTAGTATAATAAATTAATAATTACTCTATTTAAAATTCTGTAAAATTATAAAACTATTTTTATAATATATTATTAGTACAATTAGCTATAAATAAGTAATAAAAGTAATAATTTAAAAATATATAATATTTATTTATTACCATGAAATTAATGATGAAACTTGAATTTAAATATAATTTAAAAATATATTCTAATAATAAAATGTAAAGAAATGACCTGATCTAGTAAATTTTATCATTGGCGATTCCTCCATATTTCTTTTTTAAGTACTCTATAATTTCAACGGATGATACAATTACAATCACTTCTTTGTGAATTTCGGAAGATATGGATATATGGATTCCTAGATGAACAGTCTTACAGAAACATTTTCGGAATTTATTTTAATCTTTTCTTCGGGTTTTAGGATTCAAAGGATCTATATTTTTTAATTTTATTCTCCTTCAAAAACTCGCTAAATGTTGCTCTTTGTACCATTCCATCAATGTTATCTGACCAAAGTATAAATTCCTTCGGTCCTTTCAGAATGGTTATTCTCTCTCGGGAAATTTTATTCTTATTTAATTCTCCAAAGATTTTGAAACTCCTGACTTATTAACCGACTAGTTAATACGATCGACGTTTGAGAGTTTTACTATACTATTTTATCAAAATTATTTATTTTATTATACTTTATTAAGACTCAAGACAAAAAAAAAAAAAAAAAAAAAAAAAAAAACATTTAATTAAAGAATAATTAATTCATATATTTTTTACTTTTAATACATTAATTTATTACATTAAATTCATTTTATTGTAAATTTTATATTAAATTAACAATTACTATTATTGTTATTATTATTATTATTATTATTATTATTATTATTATTATTATTATTATTATTATTATTATTATTATTATTATTATTATTATTATTATTATTATTATTATTATTATTATTATTATTATTATTATTATTATTATTATTATTATTATTATTATTATTATTATTATTATTATTATTATTATTATTATTATTATTATTATTATTTGTTAATAATTAAATCCAATTGTAAATTATATGTATAATAAAAATTAATATATAAATAATATATTAAGAAAAAAATAAAATAAAACAAAATAAAAAAAAAATACTAATTGAGGGTATAATGAATATATAATTAATATATTAAATACTTTTTATTATTAATATTCATCAATAATGCTTGATAATATTTGTGAATTTTTTATAATATATTTAGCTTGAGATTGTTTAATATGTTTTTGCTTCTCAAAAATATTAGAATTACTTTCATTTGAACTTTTATTTTCGATATCTGATAATGAATTTTCATTTTTTTCCGTTTCTGTTATAAATATATGACTATCTTTAAAATCTTTGGGTATGTTATAATCCTATAGTATAAAAAAAAAAAAAATAAATAAAATAAAAATAAAAATAAAAATAAAAATATATGAATAATAATTATATTATTATTAATTTATAGTTAATATCTATATAAATAATTATATTAAAATTATATTATATATTAAATATGATAATAATAACTAAAAAATTTTATTGTTTATTAATTACCCAATGATTATCTTTTACAAGATCAAAAAATTCTTTAAATAAGAAATTATCTGTTAATGTATTCATTGAGCCTATAACAATTAACTTTCTTTTTGCTCTTGTAAATGTTACATTAATTCTTCTCCAATCTTTTAAAAGCATACCAATCTATATATATATAATAGTAATAAATAAAAATAAATGAATAAACAAATATCTAATATTTTCAAATTTAAATTATAATAAATTTATATATATATTCATAATTATAAAAAATCTTACATTTCCATTTTGGTTAGACCTAACTAATGATACAATAATACATTCTTTATCTTTTCCTTGGAATTTATCTACAGTATGAATTTCTAATTCTTTAACTGACTTTAAATTATCCTTAAGAAATTTATGTAAATGTTTAACTTGAGCTCTATAAGGTGATATAATACCAATATTTTTATTCAATATGCCACACATTCTTAAAGATCTGACTATTTGTAATGTAATCTCTGCTTCTGTTTCATTAAAAATCAAATTTGAATTACTATCTTCAGTACAACTTAAGCTATCAGTATTTAAAAAAATTACTGAATTTCTATTATTATTATTATTATTATTATTGTTGTTGTTATTGTTGTTATAAATAGATGTTAAATAATTTTAATTAATTATTTATATAATTAAATTTTTATATTAATAAATTAAAATAAAATTTTAAAAAAAAATAAAGAAATAAAAATAATAATATTAATAATTAATAAATAAATAGACAAAATAAATAAAAATAAATTCATAACACTAATTACTTTGGATTTAATATATGTTTAATCCAACAATTATTATCCCCAGAACAGATAGCATGGTTACTAACTTGAGTTGAAAAACGATGAATTTCATCCAATTTTTCAGGTTCTGGAAGATCTAACAAAAGATGGCGAGATTCCTCTGTTCCACATCTTAATTTAAAATTATAAATCAACTGATTAGATATTTTCATAATATCCTTATTCATACGATATTGAAATTTTAAATATGATACAGCTTCAGGATGTGCCTCAGATAGATGTTTAAAAAGACTTGATAAATCACTATTTCTTGCTTCAGATGATTTCATCTAATATTAATTAGATTAATTAAATAGCGATATTAATAATAATAATAATTATTATTATTATATATTAAATAAAAAGTACGAATAATTATATAGATATAATTATAAAAAATAAAATATTTAATAACACTTACTAATGGTGGTAATTGATAATGGTCACCAACTAATACAAAAGTTTTAGCACATTTCAATGGACCAATAGTAATTGGTAAAGTAATTTGTGATGCTTCATCAATAATACAATAATCAAACTTTAATTTTTTAAAAATTGATCTATAATATATATATATTAAAAAATAAAACATATATATAATACATATAAGTAAAATAATTGAGGTAATATTGTAATTATTTTTATTTATTAATATATCATTTAAAAAAAAAAAAAAAAAAAAAAAAAAAAAAAAAAAAAAAAAATTATACAAATAAATATTTATGTATATGTATTAATATTATTTACTTCGAAGATCCAAGACAAGTAGTAGCAAAAATATTTTTTGAATCATAAAATTCCTTCAATTTTTTTACTGTATCAATATTATCTTCTATAACTTTATGAGATCTACGAATATGTTGATTAATCTATTTAAAAATAATAATAATAATAATAATAATAATAATAATAATAATAATAATAATAATAATAATAATAATAATAATAATAATAATAATAAGATTTAATTTATTTAAAAAATATAATTAATTTAAAAATATTTTATATCAAATACAATTTATTAATTATAAAATATAAAATATAGAAATATAGAAATCATTATTAAAAAATAAATACAAAATAAAAAATATAAAATTAACATACTTTATCTATATTTCCAACTCTGAAAAAATCAATATTTTTATCTTGTAATTTCAATAAAATATTATCAACAGCTGTATTAGTATATGAACTAATTAAAACTTTTTTATTATTTTTAATTAAAATTTCTATTAATGCTGTAATAGTTGTAGTTTTTCCTGTCCCAGGCATACCAAGAATCAAGCTATAGTCAATCGCTAATTGGTTAAAGAAAATAATTATAATTATATAATTAATATTAAAGAAATATCAATATCAAAAAAAAAAAAAAAAAAAAAAAAAAAAAAAAAAAAAAAAAAAAAAAAAAAAAAAAAAAGTTAATTTAAAATTTAAATTATTAAAATATATTAATTACTAATTATTTCAGTTGAAAAAGAATAAATAAATAAATAAAATAAAATAAAATAAAAATAAAATAAAAATAAAATAAAATAAAATAAGAATAAGAATAAAAATAAAAATAAAAAAAAATAAAAATAAAAATAAAATAAAAATAAAAATAAAAATAAGAATAAAAATAAAAATAAAAATAAAAATAAAAACAAAAATAAAAATAAAAATAAAAATAAAAATAAAATAAAAATAAAAATAAAAATAAAAATAAAAATAAAAATAAATAAATTATAATAATAATAAATAATAAATAAATAAATAAATAAATAAATAAAATTTAAATTCTTGCCTGATAATGCTCTTTCAACAGCATTTTTTTGATATGGATCTAAACTTTCTTCAATATGTTTAGGTATTATCATTTCTTTTTTATTGAATTTGGGTTTTTCAAGATCAACAATTAATTTTCTTAATCTATCTTGATCTTGAGATCTGAATAAATCTAATAAATTATTTCTAGTAATTCCAATTGCAGAATTCATTTCATCTTTATCAATTCTATAGAGCATCTTTTTTATATGAGATTCTCTTAAAGAATGATTTTCTTGAGATTGATTATGTGAGGAGTAATTACCACTATAATTTAAATTACTATTATTTTTATTTAACATGGGATACCTTTGTGAACACGGACTTGGAGATGACAATATATTAGAAGAAATATCTTTACCTTTTGTATTTGCATTTGTATCATCTAATAATTTAAGATATTTGAAATTCTGATTAGTATCCTTATCAAAATCCTTCTCTCTTATTGGTATACCTAGTAAAGGCTTTCCTATACTAACAGCAACATGACTACTATCTAAATCTGTAACATATCCTATTCCAATGGCAAAATGACCTTCTTCACTTGAAATAACTACTGGATCTCCTATATTAATTTGAGAATTAAGTAAAGATTCACCAGGTTTGTCTCTTTCAAAATAATATTTATAGCATTCTTCTTTTACAATTTTCATATTTGAGAAGCATCTAAAATAAAATAATAATAAAAATTATTAAATATATAATAAATATATCAATAAATAAATAAATATATAAATAAATATATAAATAAATAGAATATTAATGTATAGAATATTAATGTTTATAATTGTATACTAAATAATTAGATAAAAATAATGTATATTCTTTACCTTCCAATATCTTGTCTTTCGTCACTCTTTAAACACCAAATTTCCTTTTTATATTGTTGAAGAATTTCTTCTTCACTTGAAATTAAATGTTCCCATTGTTTGAAAAATTCAGAATGCTTTTTTGTTAAAAAGAATGTTTCTTTTTCTAAAATAGAATATTTATTATTAGAGTTTTCATTATTTTGATCATAAAGCTATAATAAATATATAATTAACAAAATATAAAAATATCAATGAAATTTCATTAATAATTATATATTATATAATTAAAATAATAATTTATAATATTATAATATTATATTTATATATATATTTAAATTTATTACCTTATGATATAATGAGCAAGTTTTTAATTTAAAACAATTTTTACATTTAAAATCAGAATTCTGAATTGGAGGCGGTAATGAATCATTGATCATAACATAATATGCAATTCTATTTCTATTCATTATTATTGAAAGGACATCATTTCTTAGTACAGGTATATAAATTAATTTTTCCTTTTTTAAATAATACAATAATCCTGTGAGAACATTAATATCTATACATATTAAGAAATTATAAAAAAAATAAATAAATAAATAAATAAAAATAAAAATATAATATAATAATATATTATTATTATTATTATTATTATTATTATTATTATTATTATTATTATTATTATTATTATTATTATTATTATTATTATTATTATTATTATTATTATTATTATTATTATTATTATTATTATTATTATTATTATTATTATTATTATTATTATTATTATTATTATTATTATTATTATTATTATTATTATTATTATTATTATTATTATTATTATTATTATTATTATTATTATTATTATTATTATTATTATTATTATTATTATTATTATTATTATTATTATATTATTATTATTATTATTATTATTATTATTATTATTATTATTATTATTATTATTATTATTATTATTATTATTATTATTATTATTATTATTATTATTATTATTATTATTATTATTATTATTATTATTATTATTATTATTATTATTATTATTATTATTATTATTATTATTATTATTATTATTATTATTATTATTATTATTATTATTATTATTATTATTATTATTATTATTATTATTATTATTATTATTATTATTATTATTATTATTATTATTATTATTATTATTATTATTATTATTATTATTATTATTATTATTATTATTATTATTATTATTATTATTATTATTATTATTATTATTATTATTATTATTATTATTATTATTATTATTATTATTATTATTATTATTATTATTATTATTATTATTATTATTATTATTATTATTATTATTATTATTATTATTATTATTATTATTATTATTATTATTATTATTATTATTATTATTATTATTATTATTATTATTATTATTATTATTATTATTATTATTATTATTATTATTATTATTATTATTATTATTATTATTATTATTATTATTATTATTATTATTATTATTATTATTATTATTATTATTATTATTATTATTATTATTATTATTATTATTATTATTATTATTATTATTATTATTATTATTATTATTATTATTATTATTATTATTATTATTATTATTATTATTATTATTATTATTATTATTATTATTATTATTATTATTATTATTATTATTATTATTATTATTATTTATTATTTATTATTATTGTTGTTGTTGTTGTGGTTGTGGTTAGTGGTGGTGGTGGATGTTAATGTTGTTATTTAAATATCATACCATATCTATCAGACATTAATAAAGTATATAAAATGGTTTGAGCTCTATAGCTCATATTAGTTAAACTATGGCCAGTTTTTAATTCTAATGGAACAACATATGCTTTTTCATCATCATAATTTTCGCTAACTTTTATTTGTAAAGAAGCATCAATTTTTCCATTTAAACCATACATTGGAGACCAAATATTTTCTTCAATATCAAACAATTTATTAATACACATTCGTTTATTTGTTTGCTCATTATTTTTTTTCATAAATGCATTAGGCTTCAAAAAGAATAATTGTAATAATAATAATAATTAGCAAATAAATGATTAATTAATTAATTAATTAATTAAGAATTAATAAAATATTAAATTAAATCATTTATATTAACAAAATCAACAATATATAAATAAATAAATAAATAAAAATTAATAATATCAATATTATTATTATTATAATTATGACAACTACTTTCGGATGACTTGAAACATAAATAGAGGACCATGTTTTATATTTTGGTATCATCTCTTTCAAAGTAGCATAGGCTGTTTCTTCCGTTTCATCAATACAGTACAAATTTTCAATATTTTTTGTTATTAACTTCTTTATTACTTTATCTAAAAATTCTGTTGTAAAATTATTATTCTGAAATGCTAGTTGTAATAGTTCATGAAGAATAACACCATAAACAAGGTTACTATTTTTATCATCAGCATGAATTCTACTATCTAAAACCGGTTTTCTTATACATCTATAACCATCAGATGCTATAGTTACCGATAATAATATATCAGGATTAACAATAATTAAATTTTCTTCATTGGTTATATAGCAATAATGATTTTCATCGAAATTGCCAATAATATTAACATAATTACCTAATATATTAAAATTAGAAGTATATATTAATTTATATGTATATATATTAAAAATTAAATTAAGAATTAAATATATTAAATAAATACCAGGATTAACAATAGTATCAAACCATGCTTCACATAATACGGCATAACTTTCATTTGAATAATCATCTTGATTATATAATCTTAATTCCTTTATTACATCATTTAAAAAAAATAAAATAAAATAAAATAAAATAATAATATTAATAATAATGATAATAATAATAATAATAATAATAATAATAATAATAATAATAATAATAATAATAATAATAATAATAATATAATAAATAAATAAATAAATAAATAAACAATAAGTATAAGAATAAATGAAAATAGTAAAAATATATATTAATATATATATATATATATATATTATATTTAATATAAAACTCACCTTTGTATTATTTTTAGTCAAAACTTCAATGACTAAAAATCTATGATACTTTTTCTTTTTAAAATAAAAAAAATAGTAATAAATACAATAAATAAATAAATAATAAAAAATTTTAACATTTTAATTAAATTTATTTTCTATTTTATTATCAATTATTACAGTAATATAACAAATAATATAATTAATAGATGATGTTATTTTTATATTATACCTTTTTTGTATTTTCATTTTCAATATTATTATCAACATTATTATCAATACTATTAGGTATTGAATTTTCTCTCGAATTAACTTGCTGCGAAGAAGAATTAATTTTACTAGTATATTCTGAAACAATTTTATCCATTAAATCACCAAATAAATCATCGTCAAAATCAAATTCATCATTATTGCTTTCATCATTAATTCTATCATTATTAATATCAATATTTTTATTTCTTTCTTCATTGATTTTACTATTATTAATATCAATATTTTTATTGCTTTCTTCATTGATTTTATCATTATTAATATCAATATTTTTATTGCTTTCTTCATTGATTTTATCATTATTAATATCAATATTTTTATTGCTTTCTTTATTAATTTTATCATTATTAATATCAATATTTTTATTGCTTTCTTCATTGATTTTATCATTATTAATATCAATATTTTTATTAATATCAATATTTTTATTAATATTAATATTGGAAATGCTTTTATCATTACCATTGTGTGTATTATTATTATTATTATTATTATTATTATTATTATTATTATTATTATTATTATTATTATTATTATTATTATTATTATTATTATTTATACTGGAAATGATACCATTATTGTCATTATGAGTGTTATTGTTATTACTAATCTTAACATTTTTATTAATATCAATACCGGAAATGCTATTATTATTAATAGTAGTATTATTGCTAATTATAATATTATTACAATTATTATTATTATTATTATTATTATTATTATTATTATTATTATTATTATTATTATTATTATTATTATTATTGTTATTGTTATTGTTATTGTTATTAATAGTAGTAGTAGAAGTAGCATTAGATTCAACAGTATTAGCAAGTGAAGTAGTACTAGTAACACTAGTAGTAGTAATAGTAGTCATAGTAGTATCGGCAGTAATAGTAGAAGCAGGAGTAAATGTATGTTCTATATTAATTAACATTTCTTTCTGCACTATATTTATATTGTTTTCTTTATCATTTGAATTTATAGATTTTTCATTATTATTATTTTCAAATTTTTTGGTATTATTATTATTATTAACTTTAGTTTTATAATCATTTAAATTCTGATTCTTCTTAATAGAATTATAATGGTTTTTAGTTGTTATAAAAATATTTTGATTAGATAAATTTTCATATTTATAACTGTCATTTGATCTTCTTCTTTTAGCTGGTTTAGTTTCTTCTGAATCTGAAATAATAGATTTTTTTAATATTTCACTAAATTTTACATTATCTGTATTAAAGGGTATCTTCTCAAAATTACATAAAGAATTATATTTTGGCATTAACATCTTTTTCATCTTCTTTTCTTCTTCAGAATCATTATATAAATTTGGTTCTGATTTAACTCTTTCTTTCTTATGAGGATTTATATTCAATAATAATTTCCCTTTATCATCACTATTATGTTCAATGTTTTTAATATTAATATTATTTTTAATATTAATATCATTTTTAATATTAGTATTATTTTTAAAATCTAAACTATTTCTAGTTATTACACTATTTTCTTTATTAAATAATAATGAGTTTTCAATATCTAAGATATTCTCATTTTTGAATAAACTTTCTTTTGTTATTTTTCCTTTTAATCCATTACTCCAATGATTGACTTTTGTTTTTTTATTTGCTAAAGAATATGAAAAATCTAATAAATGTGAATGCTTTTGTTTTTGAAAAGAAGGAGAATCTAAAAGAGAAGATTTAATTTCATTTTTTCCTTTTAATTTTGAATTTGCGTTTGATGCTTCATTTAGCCATATATTAGAAATTGTGGTTTGATATGAGGACTATTAAAAATAATAATATATTATTTAAATATGATTGTTAAAATAAAAAAAAAAAAAAAAAAAAAAAAAAAAAAAAAAAAAAAAAAAAAAAAAAAAAAAAAGAATAAATATTATCAATTAATAAAAAATTAATTAAAAAAATGTATATATCAATTAATTATTTAATTAATTAATTTATTAATTAATACTTTTTCCTTTGGATTAATTGTTGAATCAGATAAATTATCCGATTTGTCAGATTTTTTTATTAATTTTACAATATCATGTATTTCATTTTCAGGTTTTCTAGCTTATAAAATTAGAGAATAAATTAATAAATATAAGTATATTATTTAACTACTAAAATTTATATATTAATTTATATTTAAATTTTATATATAAATTTTTATTTTTACACTATCTTACTTTCAGAATTCAATTTTACGCTTTTTAATTTATCTATTGGAGGCGAAGTAAACCATACAATCTTATCTTCTTCAAGTTTTTGAGGAGTTTTATCATTACTAACTTGAGATGATAAACTATTTGATTGAGAATTATTATTTTTTTTTTTATTTTTATAACTCATTTTTGTCACAACGTACTTAAATATCAAAAAAATTAATAATAATAATTTTAAAAAAAGATTTAAGAAATATGTAATATTAAAATTCATTAATTAAAAATAGTACATGTAAATATATAGGTAAATATATATTTATTTATTTATAATTGAATAATATTTTTAAATTTTGATTTTAATTATTAATTTAAATTTTTTTTCATGAAATTCATTTTATATTAAAATTCAATTTCAGAATTTCAAATTGAACCACATATAACTTTTAATACTATTAAAATAAAAATATAAAGAATGAAAAATTATTAATTAATTCTTTTTCAAATATTTTAAAAAAAAAAAAAAAAAAAAAAAAAATTAATGAATGTTACACAATAAATAATACATTTTGTTTCTGGTAATTTGATTATTAAATTATTGAAAAAAAAAAATTTTAAAAAATGTTGTCCGGTATATAATTATTTATTTATCTATTATTTATTTATTTATTTATTTATTTATTTATTTATTTATTTATTTATTTAAAAAATTTAATTAATTGCAATAATAAATAGCATCAATTTATAATAACTAATCTCAAATATAATTTTACTTTTATGTGAATAATTGGGTTAGGTTATATGGTCTTTATTCAAAGGGAAGTTAGGAACTACATTCTAAAAAAATTAATTATCACTATCTGGGAATAATGTTAGTTTAATTATAGTATGTAAATCATCTAAACCAATACGTGAATTATATCTAATTAATTCATCGGGATCAACTGTTTCTAAATAAGATAATGTAGTTTCTATTCTTTTTAAAGATTTTGCAGGTATTGTTTGAATAGTGTTTGATGTTCCTAAACCACGTAAAAGTGATATAATTATACCAACAGCACCTTTTTTTTTAAAAAAAAAAAAAAATTATGTATATTGAAAATTAATAATTAATAAAAATAATAAAATTTTAAGAATATATATTACCTCTTCTTGACGTAGTAACTTTATCTAAAGCCAATAAGTCAAGAACATATTCTGTAATTCTATTAAAGTATCTAGTTAAAGACAATGGACATGTTTCACAAACCATTGACAGCAAGGAAAGAGCACTAGAACGCATTTCTGGGGCTTCATCATGTAGAACAATAAATATATCTGGAACAATTATATCAACTATATTTAAATATATTATTATGCAACGTTAAAAAATAATTTATTTCATTTTATGTATATAACGCTTTACGTATAACTGAAATCTATAATATAATATACTCGAACTTACCATATTTACCAAAAGTATCTCCAGCTCTTTGAATAGTTTGTAACAATGCTTCACCCAAACGAAGTCTATAATCCATTTGATTCTGATTACCTTTCGTTGAGCATTTATAAATTTTTAAAATCTCAGGTATAACCTTAAATGGATGAGTATCAGTTAATGCAGATAAACCTTTAACAGCATTTAAATAAATAAAACTAAATAAAAAAAAAAAAAAAAAAAAAAAAAAAAAAAAAAAAAAAAAAAAAAAGATAAAAAAATAAATAATTAATTAATTAATTAATTAATTATATTATTTAAGAAGTAAAAAAATAATAAAAATAAAATAAAAAAATAAAAAATGATATAAAATTTATATTAATAACTTAATAACAATAATAAGTATTAATAAATATTTATATAGATATATATACACTAAAATGGCTGACCCATTTACTATTAATTAAAACTTTAAATTAATATATCAATATAATAAATATTTTATTAAAATTTAATAAATTACCTATCTTGGTCTTCAATTTGATTTAAAAATATTTTTATAATATCATCTAAATTTTCATTTGCAACTTCATCTCTTTTAAGAATCATATGTCGTAATTCTGTCATACCATGAGCACGAACTGGTAATAATTCATCAGCCATATCTTTCATAGCTTCCTTAAATTGTTCTTCAGAATCTTTACGTTGTTTCGTCACTATTATTTAATTATTAAATATATTTATAAAAATTTTAAGTAACATTATCATTCTTATTATTTCCACTATTTTTATATATCTTATTATTTTATAAATTTTATATTTTATTTACTTATTTACTTAGTTAATTAATTAATTAATTATCTATTAAGTTTACCTGTTTTTCCATTATTTAAACTTTGATTAATATTCCTTTGAGCAATAATCATTGTTCTTAAATCTTTTGATACTTCTCTAATTTCTTTAACTTCATGGGTGTTTAAGGTTTGTAATATGGCCAAGATTTCATCTAAAATTTCTGGATTATTTAATGTTGGGCATTCTATAAATTACATTAAAAATAGCTTAATATTAATATTAATAATATGAATAATATAAAATACAATAAAGTATTTACCTGATAATGTTGTTTCTAATAAACTAAGAGCAATTGATAATGATTCAATATCATTTTCTTCACCAACAAGCATACTCTTAACAAAATTTAATATATCATCTGGTTTTTTAATAATAGAATGACCTATTTTTTCAATAATTTTCATAATAACTTGTATTGTGGTCATAATTCTTATTAAATATAAATATATAAACATTAAAATATTTAAAAAAAAAAAAAAAAAAAAAAAAAAAAAAAAAAAATAGGTATTTTATTTCATAAAAAGCAGTGTTAATAATCTATAATAAATTAAAAGTCAATTATAATTATATATATTAATACCTCATATTTTCAACAGTTGAAGCATCTTTATCTATATCTTCACGATTAAACTTCCATTCCAATAAAAGTTGTAAAAATAAACTACTAATTAAATCAGCATTATCTATCAATTTTAAGAATTCAACATAAATATCCGGATTTATTGTAACTTTAGTGCTATTAGTATTAAATTAAAAAAAAAAAAAAAAAAAAAAAAAAAAAAAAAAAAAAAAAAAACGATAATAAGTAATGGTGATAATTATATAAATTTAATTTGTAACATAAGAATCTTATTTATTTTTTTTAAAATAATTCATATTGATAATTACTTTTTATCATCTATATATCTTAAAACAATACCACCAGTTGGACCTGGTGCAAAAATTTTATCTTGTAATGTATTTTCGTAATAATATAATAATGTCTTTAAAATAGTAATTGAATGTTCTGGTTTAACAATTCTGAAATATACAGAAAGAATATCATAAACATCTGTTTTTAAATTTGAACTATTTCTGTTTGCTAATTCATAAATAAAATACAATGGTATTATTGCTGATAATTATAAATAAATATATATATATATATATATATATAATTTTACTAATGTATTGGTATAATTCATTATATATATATTAAATTTTCATATGCATAATATATATTTACCCCCAGAAAGCATATTCATTAATTCAATACATGGTTCATTACCAATTAATAATAAATGAATAGATATAATAGATTTTTTAATATCTTCCTCGGATTTAACAATATTATTATCAAGACTTTCTTCTTCAGGACTATTTATATGAATGTGAAAGAAAAAAAAATAAAAATAATATTGATAATAATATCATTATTAATAATAATTTCATAAACATACGGCAATATTGTTATATCTTATTATCTTTCAAATAACTTACTTTTCAATAATTTGTTTATCAATTTGTTTTTTAGCATCAATAGTGGTAAATTTTGTCAAAGGTTCTATTACTTTATCTATTAAATACTTTTTAATAAATATTGGATATTTTTGAAGTAACTTAATGGATATAAATGCAGTAGCTTTAACAGTGGATGGATGAACATTATTTTCATTTATTAATATTTCATAAATTTGATTACTAATAATAGAGCAATAGTCCTATTAATAATTTATATTATTATGTATAAAATTTATATTGAATATTAATGAAAAATGATAAATACATATATAATAATACCATGAAAAAAAAAAAAAAAAAAAAAAAAAAAAAAAAATATATATATATATATATATAATTAATATTTCATTTATTTTTTATACCTCAACTGAACCGGCTTGCCATGGTACTGTAGTAACTAATCTTGCCATTTTTTCTAATGCATTTATACTTGGTAATTCTATTAATGAATAATATTTTTTCATATAACAATATAATATTTTATTAATAAAAATATTTAAAATATATAAAATAAATATTTTAAATTTTAATAATATTTAAAATATTAAAACTAATATATATTTAACATTAATATCTACCATCATCAACTGAAGTTGGCTGAATCATAAATTCTAACAATTTTCTCATACCATTATTTCTTAACAAAGTTTTCGATAAATATCTCCCGCAAATTACTTTTAACCAAATTGGTGATTGATTAAGACTTGAACCCAAAAGAAGTGTTAAAGCTTGAATTGAATAATATGGATCTATTCTATTAAATTAATTTTAAATAAATTAATATATATATATATATATATAATTATTATAAAAAGTTTTTTATAATATTTAATTAATTTAAAAAAAAAAAAAAAAAAAAAAAAATTACTTTATATATATATCATTAAACATAGCTATACTTTTTTCTTTATATATAATTCGATCGTTTTTTTGATTAATTGAAAGTTTTTCTATTGATGAGACTAAATTAGCTGGAGTTATAGGTTGATTCGTCTGAGTTAGTTGATTTTGCTGATTCAAAGATTGAGACTTTGTATTTTGACTTTTATTAAGTGGTGATTTTCCTAAAGGAGCATAACCTAGTTGTAATAATCCTGCGTATAAATCTGGTATATATTTCTGGAAAATTATAGATTGAACTGTAGTAGTATTGTAATAATTTGTAAAATCTTTTAAAATATCATAAAAACATTGACATATAATATAAACTTTTTTCCAATCTTTTTCTTGACTAGTAATAATAATTTCTTTTATCATAATTAAAATATTATATTAATATTTAATATATAAAATATTGGTAATAATTATTATTTATATGCATATATATATAATATTTCAAAAAATTGTATTAATATACCAAAACAACAACAATAATAATAATAATAATAATAAAATTTAATAGATTATATATTATGTTATTAATAATTATTAAAATAATAGATAATTTTACCTTGATTTTTTAATATATTTGAATTTACCCTTTTTCCTAAAGAAATTCCAACACCTTTCATTAAAGATGGATATAAGCCCCAACAAATAATTATTTCAATTAACATATGTACATTTTTTAAATCCTTTACACCAAATATTTCATTCTCTAATTTATCTTTAAGTTTTAATGTGAAAAAATAAAATAATATATATAATATAAAATATTGTAATATTAGATTAATATTAAATTTTAAGTTTCAATGCAAAATATAAAATTTATAAAATATTCATATGAATGTATGTATACCTTTATGGTATCTTTCATAAAAACTGGTATGAATTAAATGTAATATTTCTAATCCATATTTTACATATATCCAATAACAACTTGTATCATTTACTTTTAATTCTGAAGAAAATAATTGACCTTCAAATGTTTCTTTAATTTTATTATCTTCTCTATATTTAAGTAATGCATTTATTCTATCTGGTAATTTGACTGTTAAATCACGTTTATCGTTTTTATGTTTTTCTTTAATACATTTATAAAATAAATAAAAATAAGTTCAGTTAATTATGTATAATTATTGATATTAATATTACATAATATTTTCTTATTATTATATAAAATAATAATATTTTTTCTTTGAATAAATATATAATAAACCTTCTGTTAATCCAAGAAATATATTTAATTGACTTATAGCTAAGTCAATTTTTAGATCCAAATTTTTAGACATTATTAAAAAATTTTATTATAGCTTAAATTCAAAGAAATTATTTTTTATTAAAATCTAATTATTCTTATTAAAAAAATAAAATAAAATAAAATAAAATTTAAAATATCGAAATAAAATACAAATAATTAATTTTAAATTATTTTCTTAATATATGAAATTTTATAAATAAAAGTAATAATAATAATAATAATAATAATAATAATAATAATAATAATAATAATAATAATAATAATAATAATAATAATAATAATAATAATAATAATAATAATAATAATAATAATAATAATAATAATAATAATAATAATAATAATAATAATAATAATAATAATAATTATACAGAATCTAAAATTTAAAATTAAATTAAAACATTATCTTAAAAAATTAAATTTCATTTAAAATAAATATTTCATTACTAAAATTAAAATTATTTCTTTCAAAACTCTTTATTCAATAATATTTAAGCAATCAAAACAAAAAAAAAAAAAAATAATAATAATAATAATAATAATAGTACTATTAATAATAGTTATTATAATAGAATTTAATATCAACTAATGTTATATATTATTAAAATTATTAACAATAATTAAAGCATAATAATCTTTTTACCTATATAATAATATTTAACGCTTATTCAATTAAATAAAATAATATTTTATATACACATTTATTTAAAAAAAGAAAAAAAATAATTATATAAAATATCTTAAAAAGACACTAATATTAAAATAATCTTAACATATAAAAATAAAAATAAAAAAAAGGTTCTTTTTTTTTCTTTTTAGTTCTTTTTATTATATAAAATTTGTTTTAAAAAACATAAAAAAAAAAAAAAAAAAAAAGAAAAAAAAAAAAAAAATATATATATATATATATATACTATCTAAAAATTATTTTTAAAAATTTTGAAAGTTACACAAAAAAAAATAATTTTTTCTTAAAAGGAATTTCCAATCATCAATAAATAATCTTTTTTTCTTTTTCTTTATTAAATATAATATTATTTTAAATTTGTATTAATTTATCATCTTTTTACAACAAAGTTTATTTTTTTTTTTTTTTTTATTTATATACTTTTTTTTTATATCTTATTCAAATTTTAAGGTAATACTATAACATAATGAAATTATATTATAATATAAAAATTTATTATTAATAATTAAATTTTTAAGCAATAAAAACTTATTATAGATCATATATTTTTTTTTAATATCTAAATTATTAATATTTGTATATTTTAAGTTATTTTAAATATTAAATTGATATTAAATTTTAACTTTTTTAATATACACAGAATTATAGATAATACTAACATAAAAATATTGATTTATAAATATACATTTTATAAATTTATTATAATTCTTTCGAAATATAAAATTATTTATTAATCAATATAAAAATATAGTATATTAATAACATCATGGCTAGAAAAAGAAAAAGAAATAATAAAAACTTTTCTAATAATAAGTTTGAGGATGAAGAAAATGAATACATTACCTTTGATGAAAATAAAAGAAAGTAATATTTAATCTTTTATTTATTATTTAAATGAAATTAGAATTCTCATATTATGTATTTTAATGTCATGAAAGCTGAGAAAATAATTAATTGTAAAACGAATATTTTATATTCTGAATAAATTATTTTATTAAAGGGATTTCTTGACAGGATTCCATAAAAGAAAGCTTGAAAAAAAGCAAAGGACTATAGATAGAATTAATAAAAGAATAAAAATGGAAGAGCAAGAAGCTAAAAAAGAAGTATGAACTTTAAAAAATAATCATGCTTAATTTTAACTTATTTACTAAATATTTAATTGACTGTTTTAAATTTTACTTATTATAATATTTAATAATGAATTTATTAATATAAATAGAGACGTAAAAGTGAAAGAGATTCAAAATTAAAAATTTTACATACATTAGAACATATAGAAAAAGTTCAAAAAGTAATTGAAGGCGCACCAATTGATACATTAAATTCAGATGATGAATCTAATGATAAATTTGAAGGCATTCAAAATAAAGAAATTAATACTGAAGAAATAAAAAAGACATCAATATCTTCTGATGATACCCATAAAAAAAATATTGAAAGTATATCAGAATACAAAGGGAATAAGACTCTCACAACAGTTACCACTGTTTCAGGATTTGACATTTCAAATCCATTAGCAGATTTTGAAGATGAAATTAACGAATTAAATGATAGTAATAAGAAAGGCCATAATAATAATTATGAAAATGAAGAAATTGTGAAACCAAGTCAGCATAAAGAATATTTAATTAAATCAATTAAGCAAAAAAAGAAACATAATAATAGTGTTAAGTAAGTTTAATTTTCTATAATATAATAAATTTATTTATTATATATCCACTAATATATTAATTATTAATCAATGTAATAACCTAACCTTTATATGTTTACTTATATTTATTATTATAATCATTATTAAAACGTACATATATTATATATATTTATTATAAAAATTATGATAACCTGCATTCACTATATATGTATTATATTTATTATTATTATTATTATTTTCTATATATATTATTCATATATTATACCAATATTTATTATTATTTTTATTATTATAACAAATAATAATAATCATAACTAGAAATAAGAATATTAAAGGAAAATTTAAAAATAATAAGAAAAATAATAAAAGAAGAAAGTAATTTTTTTTTTAATTTTTCTTTCTCTTTTTTTATTTTCAAATTATTATTTTAACATTTTTTTATCATCTTTATTCTTCAGACATTTTAATCTATATTTTATTATTATTATTTTTACTTATATTCTATTTATTAATATTATTTCAGTTATTACTTCATTATTAATTCTATTTATTATTAATTTTTTTTTTTTTTTTTTTTTTTTTTTAAATAATAAATAATAATATATGAATTATCATCATCATAGTTGTAATTATTTTTATTATCATTTTTATTATTATTTGTGTATTTAATACTATTGGAAAAAATAAAATAAGATTAATTTAAAAGTTATTTATTTCACTATTAATTATAATTTAAAATTTTATTAATGTCAAAATAAATAAATAAATAAATAAATAAATATTTTCGATATTTATCTTAATTATCAATTTTCATAATATTAATTATTTTATTACATTCATATTGTTAATTTTATATTTGACTAAGTCAAAATAAAAACAAAAAAAAATTTCTACAAAATATTTGAAAATTTAAATAAATAAACCAGTATATGCTGAAGTTAATGCTCTATCAAATGTAAGTTCGGGTACAAAACCGCCTGCTCTAATAACACGATCTTTCTTAATCAAATTAGTTTTACTAAATAAATTAAATATTTAATAATATAATATTTCAAAATTTTAATTTATACTTTTAACAAAATGACAATTTAATTTAATTCATATCGAAAAAAAAAAATAAAATAAAATAAAATAAAATAAAATAAAATAATATAATAATAATAATATAGACTTACTTATCATTATATGGATATTTTAATTTTGAAGAAAGATCCATATCTAAATAAGTATAATCCATTGGATCAAATATATCATCGATATCTTCTTCTTCTTCCTCTATATTATATAAATTATTGTCATTAAAATTGGTATCATCAAATTCGATAAATAAATCTTTTTTCTTAGAAAGTGGTTTTGATTTTAAAATTTCATTTGCCGATTGTTCTGAAGATGCCTTGATAAATTTTAATGTTGAAAAATTAATGATATATTTTTAACCTTTAATATTTCATTTATTATATGTAAAAAAAAAAAAAAAGAAAAAAAAAAAAAAATTAATATCTTACAAGTGCATTTATAATATCATTCTTTTCAGCTTCTATTTTAAGCTTTTCATCTTTTGTTAGTTGAATATATGCTTCTTTTCTTCTTAATTTTTCTTGCTTTTCCTTTTCTAAACGATATGCGATAGCATTTTCTTCCTTCATCTTATTATTATTAATAGAAGTAGTATAAGTAGTAGTAATAATAATGGTGTTGGTAATAGTATTAGTAGTAGTTTTTTTTATAATTAATAGTTATTATTTATTATTATTTAATACCTGTTTCACATTATTTGTTGCGATTAATGCTTGATTTTCATTTCTCCATTTTTCAATTTTTTCATTTGTTTCTTCAATATTAATATTATTAATTAAATTGAACACTAAAACAATAATAATATAAATATAATAAATTAAACATTTAATATCTGAGTAATTTTAAGATAATAAAATTATATTAGCTATAATTTTTACTAAGTTCTTCAACTTCTTCCAGATAATCATTATATTGTCTTAAATTATTATCGAAATCTTCCAATCGTTTATTAAAACTAAAATATATATTATGTATAATAATTATTATATTCAATAGAAAAAAAAAAAAAAAAAAAAAAAAAAAAAAAAAAAAAAAAATATATATATATATATATATATAGTATAAAAATAGAATGAAAATAAATTTATTAATAATTATATATTTTATTTATTCTTTTATTTAAATATATTCTAATGAAATTTTGAAATTTAAAATTTAAAATTTAAAAATAAAAAAAAATAAAATCTTTACTATTTTCCAACTTTTTTTCTTATTTGAACTTCTTTTTCAACGTATAAATCTTCAAAAGTTTGAGGAACAAAATAAGATTTACGTAAAATTTGTTTACAAAAAGGACAAGGAGCTGCACCCTGACCAAAAATTTGATTTATACAGGTTTCGCACCTTAATTTTAAATTCAAATTAATAAATTAAAATTCAAAAAATAAAATATTAAAATTTAATATAAATATTTTAATATCAAAAGCATACATTATTTCAATCATACAAAATATGACTTATAAGGAATATGGATAAAATAATAAATTAAGGAAAAATTATATTTAATACTTACAATTTGTGAAAACATGGACTAACCAAAATCTTCATATTTGAATTTAAATATTTCCGTCTATATTAAATTATTATTATTAGTAATAGTAGTAGTATTAGTATTATTACTATTATTATTATTATTATTATTATTATTATTATTATTATTATTATTATTATTATTATTATTATTATTATTATTATTATTATTATTATTATTATTATTATTATTATTATTATTATTATTATTATTATTATATAACCATTATTCATAAAAAAAAAAAAAAAAAAAAAAAAAGATATTAATAATATTTATTATGAAATTTCAATTTAAAAAAAAAAGTTTTATCTACCCTTTACATTTTGGGCATTGCTCATCTTCAAAAGATGAAAATGATTGTTGTACATTATCGTTACTCATTTTATTTTTATACTTTTATTTTATAATTAATATAAACAATTTACTAATAAATGAATATTTTTTTACTCCCTTTATATTAATTTATTTAAAATTAACCTAAATTTTTTATTATTAATCAAAGTTTTTTATTTATTTATTTTTTATTATTATTATTATTATTGTTGTTATTATTGTTATTGTTATTGTTATTGTTATTATTATTAATTTAAAAAAATAAATAAATGAAAATTAAATATTTATTAAAAATTATCTTTTATAAACAATCCAATTTACTTTCAAAGTTATATTTTTTATTAATTCATTATTAAATTGAATAAAATAAAATAAAAATAAAAAAAATAATAGTGACCAAAAAAAATATTAGTAATAGACAAATTAAATTACATATATTAATATAAATATATGTAACTTATAATAATTAGTATATTTAATATCTTATTAATACTAGTAATAAATTATAATAATTAGCATAAATATACACATGACTTATAATTCAATGACAGATTTAATTATATATATAATATGTATTATACCATATATTTATTCAATATAATTACCTTTTTTATTATTTATTAATAATAATAAATAAACTTTATATTTTAATTACATTTAATAGATTAAGAGACTTTTTTTTTTCTATTATGAATATCTATAATTTATGAATTCCCCAAAAACTTAATGGTAAATACTTTGATGACTGGTTTCTTTTTATCAAAAATTATCTTATCCGGAAAAACCTTTATGAGTTCATCGAACATAACAGTGAGTCAAAATCCTTATTTCAACACTAACTATAAAGTACACAATTTACCTATTCTATACAATACTGAATCTGATAAACATTCAAATTTAATATGGCTTTATGCCATTGGGCCATTCTTATCATAATAATATTAAAAAAATATCTAAAACTCAACAAAGTTAAATAAATTTTTGCGCTGCTTGTTTAATATCAAAAATCAATTAAAGACCATTCAAAAGTCCTACTTCTGAGGTATCAAAATTCTAGAAATAATTCATTCCAATATTGTTGGTCCCCTGGAAATCTCATTTTCTAATAAGAAATATTTCATATATTTTATCGATAAATTTCATAAGAATCTTGGATATAGATATATCTCCTTGAAAATATATCTGAAGTTACAGATATCATTTTACGTTGTTTAAAATTTATTAATAATTACTATTATGATAAAAAAAAATTTCAAATCTGATAATAGAAAGGAGTATAAGAATAAAAGAATTATAAAATGCTGTAATAACAGTGGAGTTAGTAAAATTTTTATAACTCCATAAAACCCCAGATAAACAGTTTTGCCTAAAGGTTTAATCACACTATTAATAATAGATCAAGTACGATATAATACATGGCAAAATTTAGTAAATTTATGAGATTTCTTCATTATTTATGTAACCTATTTTTATAGCATTACCTCACATTCTAGATACACAACAAAATCCAAATAAATTATTTTGAAAAACAAATATTAACTAAAGTATCTCATATTATAAAAAAAGAAATAGTAAAAAAGTCGAACTAAAATCCAAGAAAGGAATCTTATTAGGTATAGATTTAAACAAACAGTTATATAATTATGGTTATTTTCAGCAAGAGAGTTAAATTTATTAGAGAAGCAATCTTTTATGAAGGCATTCCTGAAAACTAAAAAATAAATAATTATAATAACAACTTGAATAATACCAATTAGTCAAAACAAATAAGTATCAAGAAAATTAACATTTACAGTGTTGATGATTACTATAATAATAATCATAATACTAACAATGAAAATAATCATAATGAAAATAATCATAATAATAATATGTCTAATTTTAAAAGTATTGAAAACGGTTAAGTAAACAAAAAACTAAAACGCATTTCTATTAAATATTGTTTTAATTGAAATAATTTAAAAAATTATATATATATTATTTTAAAATATATAAACAAATTGACGAAATGCTTACAGATGAGCTAACTAAAAAACGTCGATGGATCCAAAATAGAAAGTTTATAAATCTCTATATACTTTATAAAGAATTACATTTTTTATATTTATAAATTTTTTTTATTCAAATATTATAAATTTATATCTCTTAAGCAAAAATTTTAAATGGGAATATTAGCAATAAGCAAATTAATTTAGAGTTATTTATACTAATTAGTGTATAAGTAATATTCTAGCAATAAATTTATAATTATTAGCTATAGATATGCATACTTGATTTATAATAAAAAGACACATTTAATAATATAAATATCATATATTTTAACATATTTAATCATTATAATTACCTTTTTATTATTCAATAATAATAAATAAATTTTGTATATTTTAATCATATTTAATATAACAATATATTAATAAATTTTTACACTTAATTTTTATTTATTTGTAATATTTAACTAACCCTTTCGTATATGGCTTATTTTTTAATAATTAAATAAATAATATTCAATTGTAAAAATCCCTTTCGTATATGGATTATTTTTTAATAATTAAATAAATAATATTCAATTGTAAAAATAATTTTTTATAATTCTTTTTTAATAGAATCATTTTTCTTTATTATTAAATTATATATTTAAATATGTTTATTATATTTTTATTATTTATTATTTATATATTTAATTATTTAATTATTTATATATTTATGACTGAATAGAATATTTTAAAAACGTATGGCTTTATTTTAAAATATTTATAAACCATATTGCGAAATGCATGCATCACATACTTATTATTTAGGGTTAGAATAATGAATTTTAATAAATAAAGTGAAATGAGGATCCTGAATTTCTCAATGTGGCGTATAAAATATTTTAAATAAAAATTTCTATTTCCCTTCAATTATAATATAGATGATTATTGAAATTTTTTTGATATTCTTCAACTCAACCTTCGAAATTAAATAAAATTTATATTTCTACTATTTAATTTAATTTATTTTATCTCTTATTCTATTTTATTTTATTCAATCTGTGCTTTATATATCTACTATTTAATTTAATTTTATTTATTTATTTGCAAAATATATAATTAAATAATATAAAAAGATTGATAGACAAATAATGCAATGAATTATCATTAAATATTTTACGATTTTAATTTAAATATAAAAATTATGTATTAATTTTAATAAATATTTTAGCATAAAGTAATGATATTACTTGAAAAAAAAAATATATATACAAAAAATTATAAATAATAATAATAATATTTAATAATAATAATAATAATAATAATAATAATAATAATAATAATAATAAATATATATTAAATTAATTGTTTTTATTCAGAATACATTATTTTTAAATATGTTTTGTCTTCTTCAAATTAAAGGAATCAATAAATATATAATATTTTTAAATGTTAATATGACAATAAAGATAATCATTGTTGTTACGAATTCGAATTTATTTAAAATACTTTTTATCAATATTTAATAAAGAAGGTACTTTTATATACTTTTATATACTTTTATTATTTTTTGAATTGTTATTTAATATATTTATATTTTTTTTTAATTAGTATTTTTTGAATTTTAATAAAATTATAGTATTTTTATTTTACTATCATTCTTATTTCATTTTTTATATAAAAATCAAATATAAATATATATTTTAAACAAAATAAATAGCTATTGAATTATCAAAGCTATTAAATTCCTAATTTTATATTTGTAATATCTTCATACAATACTTTTCAATTTCTAAATTATTTATTTTAATTATATATGTTAAATAATATTTAATTATTTTTATATAGATTTTTAATATTTGTTAATAATTATTTTTATTATAAGTTCTAAACCAATTTAGTAAATTTTAAATAACTTATTTATATATTTATTAATTATTAAAATTAAATATTATTTATAGTACTAATAAATTTTATATTATAATTTCAATAATTAAAAATATCATTTAATTGTATTAAAAATTTATTTTATTTCTTTTTGTTTTTTTTATATATTATATTTATATATCAATTTTAATTATAATAAAAAAACAAAGAAGATACATTTCGAATATTTTAATATAAACAAAATATATATTTATCATATATTAATTAGTATTTATATTTTTTAATTTATTACATTAATTTTTATTTTTGTGGTGGTTATATTTATAAATATATTAAATAATTGCATATATTAAAATTATACTAACAGGTTAAAGAATATATAATATATATAATACTAAAATATTACCTTGTGTACTATTATAATATATTATTCCATTTTAATAAATTAGTAAATTATTTACTAATGTACATTATTAATTATTAATATGTATTGGTAAATATATATTTCATATATACTATATTGCTATAAAAATTCAAAAATTATAATTCTAAAAAAGTTTAATATATAATATTTATTATTAAATCTTAAGTTCTCATTAATTTAATATTAAATCATTTTTGAGAAAAAAAAACGTTTTTAATTTAATTTAATTTTAATTTTAATAATTAATAAAAAAGCAATTAATAATTAAAAATAAAAATAAATATAAATAATAATAATAAATATAAATATTAAAAAAATTATAAAATATATTATAAATGATAGTAAATATAAATATATAATGATAAAATAAATTTTATAATAATAGCAATATTTTAATTAATCAAGAAATTAGAATTTACCATTATAATAATTATAAAATAATAAAAAACTAGGTAAATAGTAATAATATAAAATTAAAACATCCACAAGTAAAACATCAAAAAAAAAAAGATACTTAAAGATTATAATAAATATAGTTATATAATAATATTAAAAAAAATAATTAACAAAACTAATAAAAAAATAATTATTTAATAAATAATAAATAATAATAATATTAATAATAATATATTTATCCTAATATATATATATTAATTTTATATATAATAAATAAATTTATCCATTTACTTTTAATAATACTTTTAAAATTTTAATAAAATAAATAAAAATATTAAATTGATTTTTTTAATATTTATAATTATAATTTTTAATAATTAGTATTAAATTTATTAATAAATCATTATTCGAAAATTAATGATAGTAATTTATTAATAATTAAGATTTAAATAAGATTTTAATAAACTAATCAAGATATAAAATATATATGCTAAATTACATAATTATTATTTATTTTATATATGCATATATATATATTTTTTTATCTTTTTGTAATTTAGAAATAATTATTTTTAATATTATATTTTCTTTGTTTAATAATTATGATGGAATCTATATAATTCAACTATACGAAATTTAATTTTTTTACATTTATTAATATAAATGAAAGTAATAATTAAATTTAATATTTTAATAATATATATTATAAAAAGAGGAAAATTCAATAATAAACATATTAATAAAATAATTATAAAATAACAATAACAATATATTATAAAATACAATTAAATTGATAGAGTAAGAATATAATTATTTCAGTAATTGTTTGATATTTGAAATATAATTAATTGATTAAATTATTTTCCTTTATCTATTATAAAGTAAATATTTGAAATATAATTAGTTAACTAATTTTTTTTCTCTCTTTTATCTGTTTTAATATAAAGATTAATATTGATTTCAATTCAGTAATTAATTTTTATTAATTTTTCCTTTTATCTATTATAATATAAATATTGATTTCAGTTCAGAAATTAAATTTTTATTTTATTATATTATTTTAAAAAAAGGTAATATATTATTATTATAGTATTATTTTATTCTATAACAATTTTTATTTTACTTTTTTAAAATGTGAATATAAAAAAATGATAAAAAAGTAAAATTATATTTAATTTCAAAAGTGAGATAACTAATTAATTATAATAAAATATTATTCTTATGAAATTTAAAACATAATATTAAACTATCAAATTCTAAACCTTTTTAAATATATACAAATATTTATACTTAATACTTAATATATTTATATATATATATTAAAAATATATTACAAATACTTAAAAATGTTTTTTATATATTTTATTAATAAAATTTAACTTAAAAAAATTAATTATAATTATTTTTTTTGTTATAAAATATATATTATAGATATTTTTTAAAAAAAATATAAGAGATAAGTTTACTCATTAATATTCAACAAAGGAAATTTTTCTATTAAAAATAATTATATATATATATTTTATTTAATAAAAAAAGAAAAATCTATAAAGGATATATATATAAAATTTTACAGTTTAATTTAATGTTAAAAAAATGAATAATATATTTTAGAAATTTAACGACTTTATTATATAGTCAAATAAGAAAAGTTTTAAGAATAAGTTATTTTTAATTCTACAAATATATTATTAAACTAAATTATTAAAATTATTTATTGAAGGTATAATTTAATTTAATTTTAAAAGTAAAATTTATAATATATATTTTATATAGTATATATAACTTATTTTTAAATTTAGAATTTATTATTTAACAAATAGAGTATAAATAATTAAAATATTCAATATTAAAAAAAAAAAAACGTTTTTTTTTTTTTTTTTTTTTTTTTTTTTGAATAATCAATATATATATTTAGATAAATTATTTATTTTAATTAGAAGTATTAAAATAAGAAATTGAAAATTTAGTAATAATAATAATAATAAAAAAAATAATATAAAATAAAATAAAATATATATATCAATCAATAAATAAAATATTTAACATGAATATTGAATTACCAGTAGCAATAAACGTACGTACTAATACAGAATCTGTATATCAGCAATGCTTAAAATTAATTGAAAAGATTTATCCTTTAGATGGATTCCCTGAAATACTATTTCCAGATAATGACTATTCAAAAATATCAGATCCTGTAAAAATTATATGGGATATGTGTCGTTTAGGTTATCCCCTTTGTCTATTATATAATTTACTTAAACCTTCTACACCGTTAGAAGTTAAACAAGGTGATAATATGTCAAAAAATAATGCTTCAAAACGTAGTGTTTTTCTTTTTATTCAAGCATGTCGTACAGATTTAAATATTCCAGAGGATGAACTTTTTAAAATTACTGATATTTTTAAAGAGGATACTAATTTGTTTGTTAAAGTAGTAAATGTATTAAATATACTTATAAAAGCAATAGAGGATAGAGGTTATTATCCGCAAAATGTTAAGCCATTGCCATTTAATATTCCAAATTCGGATGAAATAGAATCTCCAAAAGATAATCGAGCGAAATTAGTAGCAGAATTATTAAACACAGAAAGAGCTTATGTACAGGATTTAGAAAGATTACATGTAATTATAAATATATATAAATATATATTTATATAAGTATTTTAAATTATATATTTATATATAAAAATAAAATAATAAAATAACTTATATATTATATTAATTATTATATATATTATAATCAATATTATTAATAAATATATATATTATAATCAATATTATTAATAAATATATATATATATTTTCTATTCTTTTTTCTATTCTTTTTTATTTTATTTTTATATTTTTATTGTTGTTGTTCTTATTCTTATTATCTAATATATCTACATTTAATAAGAACTATCAATTAGAAGCCGAATCAAAAATATTAAGTAAAGAAGATTCAATAATTCTTTTTTCAAATTTAGGGGAACTATTAGATTTTCAAAGAAAATTTTTAATTCATATGGAAGCTGCTCTTGCAGTCCCAACTCAGGAACAGCGTATTGGTAATCTTTTTTCTTCAATGGAAAGTGGTTTTGGAGTTTATCAAATTATTTGTGCTAATCAAGATAAAGCAGCAAAATTTGCATTAGAGAATTGTGATGCTTTAATGCCGTTAGCAAATGTAATGGAACCAAAATATGAGTTACCTTCTTATTTAATCAAACCAGTACAAAGAATTTGTAAATATCCATTATTATTAAATGAATTAATGAAATACGATACCAAAGCTGGACATCCATATTGCCACGAATTACAACATGGTCTAGATGCAATTAAAAGAGTTACTGAGCTAACCAATGAAATAAAACGTCAAGAAGAAAATGAAGTTCTAACAGAAGAATTGAAGAATAATATTCAAGATTGGAAAGGTGTAAAAATGAATGAATTAGGTCTTTTATTATTACGAGGCAATTTTACTATATCTATAGGTGAAAATGAACGTGAGTATGTATTATATTTATTTCAAAACATGCTTTTATGTTGTCAGGAAAAAAAGAAAAAAGGAAAGACAAAGGTTACATATAATTTAAAGGGTAGTATATATATATCCTCAATTACAAGAGTTAGTAAAGCTGCTAATACTGCAGCAATTGCTAGTGATACCTTATTTGCTTTGAAGATTTATTGGAGTGATAAGGTAGTTAATCAATGTTTTATTCTTAAATGCATTAATGAAGAACAAATAGATCGCTGGGTTTCTCAATTTGAAAAATTAATTGAAATTGAAAAACGAAAGAAACAAAGTTCTTCAAGAAAAGAATATTATGATTATGATAATCATTTTGTTTCAAGAGTTAATCAAGTAGAAGGAATGTTTATAGATGAAGAATCTGATAATAAATCTGTACATACTACATATAGTATGTATAATAAATCATCAACTAGAAATCAAAGTATACCACCACCTCCTAAAAATCTTAGTAGGTCTAAGTCACAACCAAACATTTTTAATATTACTGGTAATGATTTTAGAATGAAAAATCAAGATGTTCCACCTGTACCCTCTTTCCCACATGATTTTTCTTATAATAAAAATACAAATAATAATTATGGATCTTCTCCAATAAATATATCTAATCCTTCAACAGGTCCATATTCTTCAAGCTTTTCACCAACCGGTAGTAATAATAACTCTATGATGAATCGTATGAATTATAATAGAGAAAGTAGTACTCAAGGTATAGTTGCCCCTCAACGTACAATTAGTAGTAATGTTAAACATAATAAATCATTAAATAATCTAAATTTAAGACATTATCCTAAATATAACGAAGGTTAGTTTATTATTAAATCTATTTAATATATATATTTTTTATTTTTTTTTTTTTTTAAAATTATATTTATATATATTCATTATTAAAAAATTTTAATTTATTTTATTTCATTTAAATATATTAATTCTAATTAATTAATATAATATTAAATTTTTATTTTTATTTTTATTTTTTTTTTTTTTTTTAATTTTATTTTATTTTATAATATATAATATATATATTTAATTTTATTTTAAATTTTATTTTAAATTTTATTTTATTTTATTATATATATATTTTATTAAAGATGAATTCAATTCTAGACCAAAATCACCTTCGAGTCAATCATTTAGATCGAAATCACCCACCCCAAGTCTATCATTTAAACCACAATCAACGCCACTTCCTCCTACTCCTCCTTCGAATACTGGTAGACCATCATTATATCATTCTAAATCAAGTACTAATATAAATGAAGATAATTCTACAAATAATCCTCCAAAAATTCCAGAAAGAAAAGTTTCTTCAGCTCATCAAAATAAATCCAAACCATTAAAAATAAATATTGAAGATTATTCGAGTTCTAGTAGAAAATATGGTTCATCAAAAACTTCTGAAAGTTATACTGATGATATACCGTCTTTATCACCAAAGTCATCAAATTCAAATAATTTAAGTTCATCAATTAATGATCATGAACCAATTTCACCAAGTTCATCTTATTTTTCTAGTAGAAACAGATACCCAAATGGAAATTCTTATTATAAATCAATACCATCTAATAAAAGAAGCGATTATAATGGAGAAACTAATTCTTATAAGAGTATGAATGAGTTTAACAATGGAAATAATGGAAATAATAATAGTGATGAACCTAATATGTATAATGGAAGAAGGAGTGAATATAGTAATGAAGGTGTTGAATATGAAAGAAATAGAACACGTGAAAGAAATAGAAATAGAGACCCAAGAGATTTAAGAGACCTGAGAGATCCTCAAAGAGATTCAAGAGATACAAGGGATACAAGAGATACAAGGGATACAAGAGATACAAGGGATACAAGAGATCCGAGAGACTTAAGAGACTCAAAAGACTCGAAAGATTCAAGAGATTCAAGGGATCAAAGAGATTCAAGAGATTCAAGAGATCCAAAAGATCCAAAAGATTCAAGAGACCCAAGAGACCCAAGAGATCCAAAAGATTCAAGAGACCCAAGAGACCCAAGAGATTCAAGAGATTCAAGAGACCCAAGAGATCCAAGAGATCCAAGAGATCCAAGAGATCCAAGAGATCCAAGAGATCCAAGAGATCCAAGAGACCCAAGAGACCCAAGAGACCCAAGAGACCCAAGAGACCCAAGAGATCCAAGAGATCCAAGAGATCCAAGAGACCCAAGAGATCTAAGAGATCTAAGAGATCTAAGAGATCTAAGAGATCTAAGAGATCCAAGAGATCCAAGAGACCCAAGAGACCTAAGTCCAAGAGATAAACCATTGAGAGAAAGAACAGGATATGATAGACCAGATTTAGAAGATTATGAGCGATATGGAAGAAGGCATGATTTTAGAGAAGAAGATGGTTACAATAGAGCTAATAATAGATCTAGATCACATCCAAGAAATCCAAATCCTTTATATAGAACTCCATCAAACTTTAATTCTCAATCTTTACCTCAAGATTCTGGTAATTTTGATAAAGATAGATCAAAACCATTAAACAATGAGAGAATGTTAAGAAATCAATCTTCGGTATCTAGTTTATCTTATGAAATGAAAAAGGATAACAGTTCTAGTTCCAATTCTTTAATAAATGGAAATTCTAATGTAAGTTATTCTAATTCACCAAGATTACGTCCTTCTCCTCCAAGTACTCCAAAATCTCGACCCTCTAATTCAAATCTTTCATCAAAATTGAATAATATGAATATTAAACGACCATCTACTCCATTAAGTTCTAATGTTACATCAAATAATTATAACAGTAATAATAATGAATATAATACTAATAATACCAATAATAGTGACAAATATCGTTCTAATTTTACCAAAATTAAGGTTAACTATAAGGATCAAGAATTTATAATACCTGCTCCAAGTAATGGTTTAACCTATCGTGATCTTCTTTCAAAGATTGAACGTAAGATTCGTCTAAATGATAGGGGTATAAATGATAATAGACCTTTACGTATACGCTATAAGGATGAAGATGATGATTATGTTACTGTAGTTAATGATGCTGATATTAATTTGGCATTTGAAATTTCAAATAAAATATGGAAGTCTAATAAGGAGTTAAATAATGATTCGATGTCTAGTATGTTTGTTAATCTCTTTGTTGATAGAAAATAACGAAAAAAGATAAAAAAATGAATAAATATAATTATTATTATATTATGTTTATATATATAATCAATAAGTAAATGAATTTTAATTTATCCTATCAACATATCAACATAATAATATATTTTAATTACTTAATTCAAATATTTATATATAATTAAAATATATTTAAAAGAATATATATATATATTCAACATTAATTAAACAAAATCAGTAATTACAACAACACCAAAAAAAAAAAAAAAAAAGGAAAAAGAAAAATATAAAATGAAATAATATATATATATGTAATATCGTTGTTAATCAAAATATTTATTTTTTTTTTTTTTTTTTATTCTTTTTTGATTTTACATATATATATATATATATTAATAATATTTTTTTTTTAATAATTGAATTTTTATATTACTAAATTAGGTTGTGAAATGTGAAATTTAAAATTTAGATAGTTATAAAATATATAATTTTTTCTTTTTCTTTTTTGATAGTAGTAATACTAATTCTAATACTAATTCTATAGTAGTACTAATAGCAATACTCACACAATAGTAATAA